>JAQZBX010051601.1:7677-19444 GCA_029593785.1 Cabassous unicinctus | reverse complement strand
CGCGATTTCTCTCTTTTGTCCCTCTCTCCTCTCGGTGGTATGCAGTCTTTCCCTGCTGTTCTAAACCCTAGAAGATCTATTTTGGGTCTGTTTCAGCCTGTTCTCTAGCTATTTTTCTGGAGAAGAGATTCCTGTGTGTTACTAGTCAGCCATCTTCCCGGAAGTCCCTCTATTTTTGATATCTAGTTTCATTCCATTGTGGTTGGAGAATATACATTGTATGATTTCAATACATTTACATTTATTGAGACTTGTTTTTTAAGTTAACATATGGTCTATCCTGAAGAATGATCTATGTGCACTAGAGAAGAATATATATTCTGCTGTTGAGCAAAGTGTTTTATATATGTCTCTTAGGTCTAGCTGGTTTAGAGTATCATTCAGATGTTTTATTTCCTTATTTATCTTCTGTGTACATGTTTTATCCATTACTGAAAGTGGTATATTGAAATCTGTCAATATTTGCTTCATGTATTTTTGGTCTCTGCTGTTAGGTACATATATATTTATAATTGTTATGTCTTCTTATTGAATTGCCCCCTTTATCAGTATATTATGACATTTTTTGTCCCTTGTAACAGTTTTTGACTTAAAGCCTATTTTATCTGGTAGTAGTATTGATACCCCAGCTCTCTTATGGTTACTATTTGCAGAGTATATATTTTTTCCATCCTTTCACTTTCAACCTACTTGTCTTTGAATTTAAGATGAGTCTCATAATAAACATCATACAGTTGGTTCATAACTATTTTATCCATTTTGCCAAAATGTACCTTTTGACTGGAGAGTTTAATTCATTTACAGTTAAAGTAACTATTGATAATGTAGGACTTTCTTCTGCCATTTTGCTATTTGGTGTTTGTAAGTCTTATGCTTTTTCTAACCCTCAATTCTTCTGTTAGTGCTTACTTTCATATTTATTTTATTTTTGTACTTTACTCTTTTGAGTCCCTTCTCTCTGAATATATTTTTCATGTATTTTCTTTGTGGTTACCATGCAGGTAAAAGTTAACATGCTAAATATATAACATTCATATTTGACTTGATATCAACTTTTGTTTATTTAATAGCATACACATACATTATTCCTCTACCCCCTGCCTCCTCACTTCTTTTGTACTCATTACAAATTACATCTTTGTACATTGTATGTCCAGAGCCACAGATTTATTATTACTTTTTATGCATTTGCATTTTAGCACTTGTAAGAAGTAAGAAGTGAAGTTACAGACCAAAAAATATAATACAGTAGTACTGGCATTTATAATTATCCACATTGTTAACTTTACCACAGGTCTCTATTTCTTTATTTCACTTTGATCTATTGTCTTGTGTCCTTTCCTTTTAGTCTGAAAAACTTCCTTTAGCTTGCTTGTAGCATGTGTAGTGGTAATGAACTCCCTCAGCTTATGTTTATCTGGGAATGTGTTGATCTCTCCCTCATTTTTGAAAGAAAGTCTTGTTAGGTATAAAAATTTTGGTTGGCAATTGCTTTCTTTCAGCACTTTAAGTATTTTGTACCACTGCCTTCTTTTTTTTTTTTTTTTTTTTTTTTTTTTTTTTCCTTTTAACTTTATTTGTACATTTAATAATCGAAAATATAAACAATTAAAAACTAAAAAGTAAACACAGATGAATAAATATATACATTTCTCCATTAAATGTAATGGATACATATAACCACTGCCTTCTTGCCTCCATGGTTTCAATTTATGTGTGTGTGTTTGTGTGTGGTTTTTGTTTGTTTGATTTTTGTTTTGTTTGTTTGTTCTTCCTCCATGGTTTCTGATGAGAAATCAGCACTTAATCTTATTGGGATTCTCTTGTACTTAATTCATTGCTTTTTTCTTGCAGCTTTCAGAATTCTCTCCTTGTCCTTGGCATGACAGTTATTATGTCTAGGCATGATTCTCTTAGAGTTTATCCTGTTTGGGATTCATTGTACTTCTTAAATGTACATGTTGATGTCTTTGTTAAATTTGGGAAAATTTCCGCCATTATTTCTTTGAATATTCCTTCAGCCCCTTTCTCTCTTTCTTTTTCTTCTGGGCCTTCCACAATATATATATAGGTATGCTTGATGGTGTCCCACAGGTTGCTCAGGCTCTGTCTTGTCTTGGGCATGCACATGTGGCTTTAGGATTCCCCTGTTTACACAGATATAAATGACCTCTTCTCTAGGAAACATTTTCCCCATGTTCCCAAGTCACTGAATGTTCTACAGCCAGTAATTCCTTCCACCAGATGGCACAACTTGACTGCTCTCCCACAGGATTCTATGGTAGAGCTCAATGACCTGCCTTCTATATGCAGGGCAAGCTTTGGGACAGTCAGACCCGCAGGCCACCACCAGACATATTGGGCCAGACATATGCTCACATATATGTCACGTGTATGAGAATTACTCTACTCTCTCTGGAAGCCATACCAATGACTTGCAGTAGGGGCTGGGATCATGGGTCAGCTCCATGCCAAGTCAAGGGATAAGGTAGGAGCCAGCCAGGGCACCCTGAGAGCCTACCTCCTTTAAGTAGCCCTTTTCTTGTTTTGGCTTTTGCCCTGTTACTGTAGACCTTGAACTGTTTTTTAGAGCTTTTAGAAAGATGTTTCTGTCAGTTCTTGCTGGTTTTTCAAAACTTCTGTGGGGTGTCGGAGTCCCCCTGAAGTATCTCACTCTGCCATCTTGTTCAGAGTAGGGCCTTCCTATTGCATTTGTGATTAAGGGGTTCTATAAATAATAGAACAACATTTCAGGCTTGAGAACATCAATCCCATCCTAGATGAACTCCCACTACTTCTCTCCCCTTTACCTCAACATTTCTCTTTATGATTCTCCTTGTCTTCATTTTTTTCTATAACCTGAGAGTAGGAAGGAAACTTGTCCTTTCTAAGGCCACCCCAGCCTCCCACATCTTTGATCCCATTCCCTTCTATGTATTTTACCAGTCTGCCCTCATGTCTCCCTTATATTTTCAAAACCTCATCTTCTATTTGATATTTCTCCTTCGGTTACAAAACATACTCAAGTTTCCCTTATCTTTATCATTGTCTGGCTTCCTCTAAAGCTATTGTCCTTTTTCTAACTTTCCTTTCCCTTCCAAGGCCCTTGGACTGCATTTTCAGTTACCTCTCTCTTCCTCTTTTGCAAACTGGTTTTTTCCCTCACCTCAATATCAAAATTGCTTTCTTACTGGTGACCTCCTAGTTGACAAATCAAAGCTCTTGTCAGCCTGAATTTTTCTATAGCATTTGATGTTGTTAACTACCCTTCTCTTTCTGTCTCTGCTTCTTGCTTTTTTTTTTCCCATTTGGTCCTAAATTAGATGCTTCCCACATGTCTATCCTTGGGTGTCTTTTTCTTTATATCAGCGGTTTCCATACTAGGCTTCACATAAGAATAACTTTTGAAGTTGTAAAAGCTCTCAGTGTCTAGTCCACCCTACAAACCAATTATATCAGACTCTCTTGGGTAGGACCCAAACATCAATAATTTTTTTTAAGCATTCCCAGTGATTCCAGTATTCAGCCAAGGTTGAAAACTGCCGTTCTACTCTCTCCTTGTAAATATCAGTCGATTAACAATCATCCTATACTTAATGTTCTTTTAAGCCCTGTGCTATATAGTTCAGTGTCTCCTGGAAAATTCCATCAGATTGTCCCTTAAGCACCTCAAAATCATTACATATGAAATTGAACTCATTTACCCCAGCCCTCACTCAAATTTCTACCTGTATTCTCTATTTTTTGTTCATTCTATCACTGTTCTTCCAGGCACTGAGACTTAAAATGTGAATGATCTTACTTTTTTCCCTTTCCTTGCCTGATACATCCAATGTCAAATTCTGTTGACTTTGCCCCTGAAATTGTATCATCTGTCCTATTCTCTCCATTACCACTGGCGTGTGCCTATTTTTGATTCAACTTTTCAGTTGGTATCCCTGGCTTCGCTCTTTAGTTCTGAGTCTGCATTGATGGATGAGTTATCAGCTGGCAGCACAATGCTGTTCATGTTACTCCCTTGTTAAGAACCTCTTATGGAGCCCTATTGCCTATAACCTGGTGTAAAAGGCCTTTGGTGGTCTGGCCCAAACCTTTTTTTTTCTTTTCCCCTTCATTTATGCTGGGTTCCAGGCACCCTAAACTTCTTGTTACTTACTTACCTGTGCCTTAAATGCCAAATATTGAAATGTTACCTAGTTTTTAAAAGCTTGATTCAAATTCCGCTTCCATAAAACCTGACACCACATATCCCTAGCTAAAAGTTTTTTCTTCCTCTTGAGCTTCCATGGCATTTGTTCCATTTATTATATTCTATCTTGATTTTTAGCTATTTAATAATCATAATTTATAATGTTTATTTTCAGGTGTTTGACTATACAAAGCACTTTAAATGTGTTATCTCATTTAATTCTTACAACCCCACAACACAAGTTTTTGTCCCTGTTTTATAAATGAGGAAACCGATGTATAGGGAAGCAGGCTAATTTGCCCAAGATCATATTGCCTGAAAGTAGCAGAATCTGAACCTTTTTCGTAGGTCTTCAGAGTACACCTTCCTGGCCAGTGTGTTATACTTAGTTTCCCTAAACATTAATTTCTATGTCTGGTTTGTCTGGGTATCCCTCACAGTGCTTTGTACCTTGTATACATAGTACAATTTCAATAAATATTATTAAAAGAGTGAGTCCAGAATCTTCTTTAACTGTGGCTCCCCTTAATTTTTCATTTGCATTTTAACCAGGTGAGCATAACCAACTGAAATTGTCATGATCTGTACTCCCACTACCTTGTTGGCCCTTTATATGCTCTATCTTGAAACAGACAATCCTGCAATGTTGAATCCAAGACACTGGATGTAGTCTGACCACCACAAATAATAATCCAAGGAAATTGTTTTCTCCAAAGGAAATTGATAGTGGAAATTCCTGTCAGAAACTTCAGGCATTGCTATGCTATTTGCTTAAACAAAGAATCCGTATTTGGAATACTATTGGCAAAATTATCTTTATTTAGAATATTGATGTTTTAACATGATACCTTGTCTCTAATGATTTCTTAGATTTGATTCGAACTATCCGGGACCCAGAGAAGCCCAATACTTTAGAAGAACTGGAAGTGGTAACAGAAAGTTGTGTAGAAGTTCAAGAGATAAATGAAGACGACTATCTGGTTATTATCAGGTTCACGCCAACAGTACCTCATTGCTCTTTGGCGACGCTTATTGGTGAGATTATATAACATATATATACAGAACATATTTTTTTTGCTGATACTAATCCAAAATAATAATTTGCATCACTTATCACACTTTATGGTTTACAGAATATTTTCATGTATTCATCTTCAGTAGTCCTCACAAATTAGCATGTGATGAAGTTAAAATATTATCTTCATTTTACAGATGAGGAACCTGAGACTCAGAGAGTTTAAGTGACTTTCTCAGGATCACATAGCCAGGAAGTCTTGAAATGGAAACTCAAACTCAGGTCTCCTAACTCCAAATCTCTTTCTCCTTTAGTTACAACATATTGTTTCTCTTAGGTATGCTCACAATTAACAGAGAGTGCATGTGGGTCAGCTCTTCTCTTTAGTTCTGGAGATTGGAGTGGGTGTAAGTATCAGACTATCAGACAGTACTGCTGCTATCACCATCTCCGTTCAGCTGCTGTGTTGGCTTCTATGTAGTATGGGATACAAGTCCTGGAGGGAGGATATTTTTTGAGACAGTTTTCCATTCAAGAGGCTCCATTCTCAGTATTTGCCTAGATATATAAGAAATGTCTTTGATTATATACTTTCTTATAAAAACATAAAGGGAGTTTATTTCAAATTAAATGTCCATTCAGTAGGGGATTGATTAAATAAAAGGGCATGTATGTAAATAATGGAATACTATGCAGCTATAAAAAGAATGAAGAAATTCTTCATATACTGATATGAAAGATCTCTACGACACACTGTTAAGTATGAAAAGCAAGTATAGACTTCCACTTGCCCAAATGGCAGTGTAGGCTGCTCCTTAGTTCCATTCCCTGACAGAATCTTTGAACAACTAGCAAATCTTCCTCAGAGCTCTGGAAAACCGTTTGAGGATTGCAGTAACAGGGTGAGTGCTGAATCAAGAAAATGCAGCTTAAAAGCCATAGGAGAATAGGGAGCAGCTGTATCTCAAGTAGTTGAGCACCTGTTTCCTGTGTACAAGGTTCTGGGTTCGATCCCTGGTACCTTCAAAAAATAAAAAAAAATCCGTAGGAGAAGCTCATGTTGCCCTTGCTGGCCCTTCCCTCACTTCCTCCCTGACAAAGAGTGGAGCTGGCTCATGCTTTCATTGTGGGTCCCTGGCCTTCTTCCAGAGGGAATAGAGTAACTCCTATGCACATACTAGAGTGCCTGTAAGTTGGTGCCAGTCTATCAGGTGGCATCCTGAAGGACTGAACCAGGACACTCCTCTCTGCCTCATCTCTCCAGAACTTGCTCTTTAGGCAAAAGCAACTTACAGAAAGCTAAAGCAGTGTAAAAATCAATCAAATCAAGTGGCCAGGGGTAGAGAACCTGTGAAACACCATCAAGTGTAC
This sequence comes from Cabassous unicinctus, assembly GCA_029593785.1. NCBI lineage: Eukaryota > Metazoa > Chordata > Mammalia > Cingulata > Chlamyphoridae > Cabassous > Cabassous unicinctus. Next base: position 12,869 of record JAQZBX010051601.1, on the reverse strand, counting down.
CAATAAATGCGTTATAGGAGTGCCAGAAGGAGAAGAAAGGGACAGAAGGAATATTCAAGTAAATAATGGCATAACAATTCCAAACTTTAATGACAGATGTGAATATACACATTGAAGAAGCCCAACAAACCCCATATAGGATAAACTTGAAGAGAATCATGCCCAGACACATGCCAAGGACAAGATGAGAATTTTGAAAGCTAGAAGATTAAAGTAACATGTCAAGTACAAGGGAGCACCAATTAGGTTAAGTACAAATTTCTCATCAGAAACCATGGAGGCAAGAAGGCAGTGGGATGAAGTATTTAAAGTTCTGAAAGAAAATAATTGCTAACCATGAATTTTACATCCAGCAAGACTGACTTTCAAAACGGGGGGAGAGATTAAGGCATTCCCAGATAAACTAAAGCTGAGGGAGTTTGTCACCACTACACTTGCCCCACAAACAGTGCTAAAGAGGGTTCTTCAGACTGAAAGCAAGGGACACTAGATAGTAGATTGAAGCAGTATAAAGAAATAAAGATCTTTCCAGTATAGGTTACCATATGGGTAATTATAAATGCTAGTACTATTTGTATTGTATTACAATACAATTGTAACTCCACTTTTACTTCCTACAGGTTTTAAAATACAAATATATAAAAAGTAATGATAGGGAGCCAATGTGGCTCAGTGTTTGAGTGCTGGCTTCCCACATACGAGGTCCCAGGTATAAGAAGGGATTCAAAAGGGTTTGCTACAAACATGAAAAAAGGCAGTAATGGAATTGAGGGACAAAAAAGATATAAGACTTACAAACACCAAATAGCAAATTGGCAGAAGAAAGTCCTGCATTATCAGTCGTTACTTTAAAAGTAAATGGATTAAACTTCAGTCAAAAGGCAGAGATTGGCAGAATGGATAAAAAAGCATGACCCAAGTATATGTTACTTATGAGAGACTCACCTTAAATTCCAAGACACAAGTAGGTTGAAAGTGAAAAGATGGAAAAAAAATATTCCAAGCAAATAGTGACCAAAAGAGAGCTGAGGTAGCTGTACTAATATCAGATAAAATAGACTTTAAGTAAAAAAATGTTATAAGGGACAGAGATGGTCATTATATACTGATAAAGGAGTCAATTCAAGAAAAGGACAAAACAATTATATGTGCACCTAACAGCGGAGCCCCAAAATGTATAAAGCAAATATTGACATATTTGAAGAAATAGTTCCACATTAATAGTAGGAGACTTCAATATACCACTTTCTGTACTGTCTGCTTTATTTTTCTGCAGACCTACAACTTCTCTAGTAAAATAAAAAGATAAATCAAGTATAATACTTCAACAATGTTATTTGTATAAGAAAGACACAAATACATGTTTATATTTGATTGCATGTGCATGAAGAAGACATTAGTCTAACAACTGTGGTGGTTGGGATTGGGTAATTGTGGTAGTAGGAATTGAGCAGATAGGAGACAGGCTGGGAGGGAGACTGTACTGTATCTTTTTATATTTTCTGATTCTGAACGATGGGAACATTATCAATTGAAATGTAAATAAGTTTATAGAAAGGATTGAAAAGGGAAAAAATTAGTAAGAGGTTTTATTGGAAAGATATGGAACTATCACAGAATCAAAGTACAAGTAGTTCTGGGCCTCTGGGAACTGGAAAGTTGTTAGGTTGTGTGTGTTTGTCTGTTTTGGTTTCTGAAGCTGTATGATCTCTTTCTGCCCAATCTTTATTTATTTATATATGGCCCCACCAAGGCTGCTTCAGTTCTTAATTGGTATCAGTAGTTTCCAAATGTAGGGGTGTTCTTAAAATATCTTGACATTAGAAAGAGTCCTTTAAGAAGTGGGATCCACTACTCAACTGTCTTATGAGTCTGTAGCAAATTCATTTTTTAAAAAGTATTATTTATTTAATGTTTCCTAAATTATAAAGTATTGTGTTTATTGGCATTTTATGCAAAAGCAAAAGGAAGAAAATAAAAATTAGCTGTTACAAAAGAATATCTGACTAACAAAATGATGATGATGGACAACCCCCATCCCAAAAAACCGAGGGTATCTACAACTGCAAGCAAAACAGTTCCTTCCATCTGCTCCATAAGATCTAAGCCCCCTCTCAATCTGAGGGAGAGTGGGAATCACCATCCCCAAATCCTCAAGGTTGAGGAATGAACAAACATAAGGGGGGAATACAACCATGGACAAAGTATATTTATTATTGAACATGTAACATTGATATAAAGATAGTATTTACCAAAGGTTCTGAGATGGAGGGAATACTATGTGGAACACAGGGCATTGGAATTAAGTGTAAACCATAGTTAGCAGTGCTTCTATTATCAGCTTCTATTATCAATTATTGGTGGTGCCTGGACCTACAACACCACCTCTGCAGTCACAGTAAAGTCTGCCATCAGGAGACTGAAGGAATTGAAAGACCAGGAGGAGTGCCACAATTTGAACCAACTCTAGCCTGTAATAAATGGGTTAATTTATGTAAAAAAAAAAAAAAAATATCTATTAGCAATTTATTCATCAATTGTAACAAATGTACCACACAATTGTAAGATGTTATTAATAGGGGAAGATGTTGAGGGGAGGGGAATCCCTTATAGTTTTGATGTAACTTTTCTGTAAACGAAAGCCTCTTTAAAAATAAAGTTTATTATATTAAAAAATGAAATAAATAAAATCTCTGGGCTAAAATTCCAGCTTGTCAGCTCTGCCACATTGGGAGCTTAGGCAAGTTATTTAACATTTCTGAACCTCAGTTTCCTTATCTGTAAAATGGATATAATAAAGGTATCTAAGTTACAGAGTTGTAAGGATTAAGTACTATAGAATGCATGAAATATATGAAGAATGTTTTCTTATTTCTCTTTAAATATTATTCTTCAATTATATAGTCATACAGGTTGTATGCTAATTATATAGATTATAGATTTATCAGAATTTAATGACCACTTAGACTTTTTCTAGTCTTTCATTATTATAAATAATATTATGATGAACAACTTCATATATAAATCTTTTTTTTTTTTTTTTACCAACACTCCATATCTGCCAAGCATACACTTCCTCTTTCCCTCATCCGCTGGTAAACTTTAACATAAATCTTTTCATATATCTTCAGTTATTGCCTCAGGATAGTAAGTGGAATTATTGGGTCAGATGCTGTAAATATTTTTAAGCTTCTTGGTGTACATATTGGAAAATCCTCTTGATATATGTGAAGAATCTTTAAAAAGTTTATACTCTGTGATCCAGAAATTAAAGGAAATAACTCCATAGAGGAAAATAGTAACATGTACAAAACGTTTGTAGTAAGTTTATAATAAACCTGGGTGAAACTATAGTATACATTAATTGGAAAATGGCACCAATATTATGGAATTTCATATTACTATTGAAAACTATAAATTTAATCAAGGAACCAAAATATCTGTATGAGAAATATATGAAAAAGCTTGAATGTTAAGTGGAATTTGCATAATGATTACAGTTATAGAAAAACTGTGTTTATGTGGACAAAGATTGAGAGAAAACATGAGAATAATTATTAAATATGGGTAATAAGGTTAGGATATGGTTGATAGTTCAGATCTGTACACTTTTTTTTTTCTTTTTTCTTTTAATGGTTATAATCCCAACCCCATTAATCCTTTTTTTTTTTTAAAGATTTATTTTATTTATTCCCCCCCTCCCCCCACACACACACAGTTGTTTGCACTCGCTGTCTGCTCTCTGTGCCTGTTCGTTGTGTGCTTGTCTTCTTTTTTTAGGAGGCAGCGGGAACCAAATCTGAGACCTCCCATGTGGGAGTAAGATGCCTAATGGCTTGAGCCACCTCCACTCCTGCTTGTTGTCTCTCTCATTGTGTTTCCTCATTGTGTCTCTTCATTGCATAATTTCATTGTGTCGTCTTGTTGCGTCAGCTTGGCATCGCATCAGCTCGCTGTCTTGCTCATCTTCTTTAGGAGGCACCGGACACCGAACCAAGGACCTCCCTTGTGGTAGGCGGGTGCCCCACTGCTTAAGCCATATCCGCTTCCCTGTACACTTCTTGAGCAAAGTTTTATTGCTTTTGTGGCCCCTTTGATATGCATTTCAGGAAGACCCTCGACATTTTAAAGGGTAGTATAGTAGTTTATCATAGTAATCATGTTCAATTGACACAATTGGGAAACTTGATGAAGAGACCCCTCTTTCTGGCTGATGTGCTGAGGGACATTTTTTTTCTTTTTTTGTTAGGGCCATTTCTTATAAGACCTGGCAGTAAAAGTTACCTGTGTTCCATCGTGATTGTTTAAGTTGTCACCTACTCAGTTACCCTGGTGAGTAATTCCAAAGATTAGGAAAACTCAAAGGGGACAAGTGGTTAAGGCAGGGACACCAGTGATATTCCTGTTGACTTAGTTCAGACAGTTTTGGAAGGGGCGTAAGTTTGGAGTCAAGAGGTCTACCATCAGCTCTCAGCACTGCTACTTGTTGGTGATGTAAGGTTGAGCAAGTCATTTATCTTGGTTCCCTGGCTGTAAAATGAAAATGATAAAATAGTAATAGCTAACATTTATTGGACACTTATATGCCAGGTACTGTTCTAAACATGTTACTTAACAATTTCCTCATAGCAACTGTGTATTTAATGGTACCGTTATAATGCCCGTTTTACAGATAAGGAATCTGAAGCTCAGACAGGTTAAGGAACTTGTCTGATGTCACTAAACTTAGTGTGTGTGTGGTAAAGCCAGGTTGTTTTTGTTTTTGTTTTTTTCAAACAGTCCCCCGTCTCCTTGCCCCCCCATATACCTTTCCTTGGTAACCTCTAATCTACCATCTATCTCTGCAAATTTGTTATTTCTAGTCCTCTCATAAATGATAGCATACAATTTTTGACTTGCTTGTTTCCTTGAGCATAATATTTTCAAGGTTCTTCCATATTGCAATGTGTCTTATACTCCATTCTTTCTCATAGCTGAATAATATTACATTGTGTGTGTGTACCACATTTTGTTTACCCATTCAGGTGTTAATGAACACTTGGGTTGTTTTTACCTTTCTGTTGTTGTGAATAATGCTGCTATAAATAATGGTGTAGAAATATCTGTTGAGGGGGACGAGTGTGGCTCAAACGGTTGGGTGTCCGTCTCCCATATGGAGGGACCTGGGTTCGATCCCTGGGACCTCACAGTAA
>JAQZBX010051600.1:0-19339 GCA_029593785.1 Cabassous unicinctus | reverse complement strand
ATATATTTATTTTTTTTTATTTATTTATTTATTTATTTATAACAAATAACATTTATGTAAACAAATGCACTTATATGCATATGTATTTATATATGATTTTACAAATATTGGTATGTATTGTGAAAAATTTGATTTTTACCCACAATAAAAAAAATTTAAAAAAAAAGACATTATGTGAAGCAAAGGCTACTAAGAAAATTCAATTTGCCTTTAAGATGGCATTTGACATTACTAAAAAGCTTTAAATTAAAATGAATAAAGAATTTACTGCTAATCATGTAACTATTGAAAATGACCATAAAAAATGATAGATACTAAGAGAAGAAAGAACAGAGACAAATTTATTTAATGGTTTTATGAACTGATTCAGGATATGTCACAATCAGTTACAGGTTTTAGAAAAATAAACATACAGCATTGCTATTTAATTTCTCACATTTGAATTTTAAAAAAGGAAAACATCCTGGCAATTAAATCTATTTCTTCTTCTGCAAAAAAATAAAATAAAATAAAATAAAATAAAATAAAATAAATGTAGAATGAATAAATAGCAATCCCTAGAAAACCATATCAAGTTAGAGCTTCTCCCTGCTTCATTGTACACTCTGAAGTGTACAACTGAAACATTTAAATTGTAAATTTATACATCACCTTTTTACCCCTTAACCAAAGATGTAAAATAATTCTTAAGAAAATTATAGAATCATACTCTAGGGTGTATCACAAACAATTATTAACTCCAACATGAACTTGGTATTCTTGTTCTGAGGACTAGAATAGCTGTTTTAGACAGTTCCTTCTATTATACATCTTTCTTAGCATAAGTTCCAATTTTGAACCAAAGCCCTGAAATCCTTATCTCTCAAATTCTCCTATCATCTCAGACAACTATGCCTTCTACTAGTCAGGAAAATAGGGGCCATCACAGAATCATTATTTCATTCTCAAATCTCCTCATCAATAATAATATTTAAAAATCTTTTCACCTTCATGCCTTCCTGCCCAATGAGATATATATGTGCAAGGGCTCAAATTGAAATTTAATATGTAATAATTAGATTGACTTACTACTCTTTCCTGACTCTTCAGAAATTTTGCTTTTATCTCCCATGACCAGAGCACCTTCAAATTATTTATGGGGTCCTGTAAAGATTTAATGAGAGTTTTTGCTCCAGAATTAAAATGAAGGGGATTGCAAAATCCAATTTGCTTCATGTTTGTATCAATGAGAGTTAGAGTTAGAGTTGTTAGATTTAGAGTTGTAAGAGATGTTTTGAACCACTGCTAAAAATTCTAACTATAGGTTGCTCTCATATTGTCTCTACTGACATTGTTTTATAGAGACAAAACTCCAACCAAGCAATCTGTAGCAAAAGCCATACCCTACATAAGTGGATAAGTGTTTCACTGGATCCCCAAAGACACTCACTTCTTGGTCAAGGAGGTTTATTAGTGGTGGATCTTTCTGTGGGTGTGGAGGGTGCACATTGATATCCATCATCATTTCCTTAAGTACAGGAACAACCTGAACCCAAAGTGCCAAGTGAATTTTACCAATCCAAATGATTCTTGGCAAGATTGCAACCAATTCCACATTGGAGGCTGAGGGAGAGGAAATGAAAGTGGAGCTCTCATTCCTAGAGTGTTTCTCTTATTCATCCTCTAGGTCAGGGGTTCTTAACCTTTTTTTATTCTATGGACCCTTTTGCCAGTCAGGTGAAAACCATGGACCCCTTACTAAGTCCACTGTGTATTATTTAATACTGTGTATTATTTAATAAATTTATCACACCCCAGCAACATGGCCTCAAAGAATAATGTTTTTTTGAATTTCAATTCAAGCTCACTGACCCCTGGTTAAGAACCCCTGCTGTAGGTATATTTTACAAGGTGGGGGGCTGGCTGATTGTGATTTTTCCAATGACCTTTTCATATAAACATAGACCATCACTCTATGTCTGTGTGAATGTTCATCTGTAGGTTACAAGAAAGACCACTCTATTCCTCCATATCTTTTATGATATACTGACTTTTAGCCACTCATGCAAAACTAAATGTTTATATCCATGTATTTTAAATCACTCAACTCAGAATAAGAATCATGGGAATCCAGTCCCCTAAAGTTTCAAAGTCCATCATTAATTAAAAGGTCACAGTCATCAGGATATTTAGGTGGTGTTTATTTTGTTTAATAGTGAATTATATATTAAATATATCTAAGTATGATAAAAAGTATATCTCATGTGGTTATCTTTTTTGCTGATCTTCATTCCTACCATAAATCCATGTATCCATCTAGAATAACACTCTCTCTGCCTGAAAGCCTCCTTTTCTATGTTGTATTGGGAGTGTGCTAAAAATGAAAGTTGGTAGTTTTTATGAATGAAAACATCGTATTTTCTGTTTATAACGATATCCTTGTTTTATGTATATTATAGCTTGACAATTTTTTCTTTCACAAATTTTTCTTTCACACAAGGTTCCACTGTCTCCTCACTTGCATTCATTCTGACATGAAGAAATGGTGTCATTCTTATCTTCTTTCCCTTTACACCTATTTATTTTGCAACCTTGCACTCTTCAGAAGAGGAAACAGACATAGAATAATTGAGATACTTGCCTAAAATGACACAGATTGGTCAGAAGTAAAAAAAAAATATATATATATATATATAGTTGATAGTATTGCAGTAATAAGTATGTCAGTCATGAAAATATTTCCCTCAATTTAATTCAGAAAATATATTCTAACTATTTTCTATGCAAAATACACTATCTTAATGTTTTCATATGCTATCTTTGTATCTATCCTAATAATAATATTTAAGACTCTTTAACAGGCCCTGATAATTTAATTGTCATTCAGAAAGTCATATGATTAGAAAGTGAAAGAATTGAGAATCATATCCAATTTCATTCCTTTCAGGTATAATTAATCTAGAATGCTAGTATTGCCCATTCATGTATATGATGTCCCCATTCAGAAGTTGAATCTTCTGCTTAGACATCATTCCATCCTGCAGCCAGAAAGAAATGACGAAATCAAAGATACCTAGATCATACTTGGGCAGATTTCCAGCAGAAGTATCAAAGATAAGAGGAGATTAGGAGATGTTCTTTTCTCTCTACCCTCTTTCCTCTTCAGCTGCTGAGCATTGAATCTCCCTGAGGAGAAAACCCTGCCTTCCCCTGGTGACAGAAAGTTAGTAAACAATCCAGACCTGGTCTGGGTCAGTACTTCCTCTTCCATCCAGTGTGTACATATTACAGAACATATGTTATTGATGAACTACAATAACATGAATAGAGCTCTGTATTAGAAATCAGATCATGCTTGGCTTAAATATGAAATTAAAATTGCATATATTAAACCATGAAGATTTCAAGATTCTTTTTTTTTTAAGGTACCAGAGGCTGTGGATTGAAGATTGAACCCAGGGCCTCATATGTCAGAAGCAAGTGCTCATGAGCCACATCGGCTCCCCTGAGTTGGATTTTTCAATTTGTTTTCCTTGTTGTTGTTGTTGTTGTTTTGTGTGTATGTGTGTGTGATTTAGGAGGCACCAGGAACCTACTGAACTGGGACTTCCCATGTGGGAAGCAGGCACTGAACTACTTGAGCCCATCTGAACCCCCAGGATTCACTTTTTACCAGATGAAAATACAAATATTTATGTGTTAAGGAGAGGACCTGTCAGCATTACTTTTGCAATTATCTAGGCTCTACATACATTTATCCATGTAGAATGGATAAATAACTAACATTCCTTCCAAATCAAATCAAATTAAGCTTCTTTCTGCTTCAGTGTAACACAATCACAAACTGAAGTATATAAACTACAATTTATACACCTCATTTGTTCCCTTTACCTAAGATTTAAGACAATACAAAAGAAAATTATATAATCTTATGCTAGAGGTTGATAACAATTATGAATTCCAGTATACACTAGTTTTTCAATGCTTCTTGAGTAAATCTTCTTGTTAGTGTTCCTGTTTGGATGAGCATGTCTTTTTCAACTGGATAAACCTTCTGGATTATCATTTTGGATTGTGTCAGTACCCCATGACAAGCATCTAAAATCTTTGCAGAATGTCTAGCAAGTTGGGATCAGTGTTGATTAAACTGCCAGCTATTTTGCTGCAGTTAGACCTTCATGGTTTGTACAATTTGAGGAAAGTTTTCCCTCCAGATATTTCATGCGCTGTGAGCATAACGATGGAACATACTCTGCACTCAAGACAGCTCCATCTTGGTTTTCCATAAGGCTTCCCATAAATGTCCTTTGCATATCTCCAGATTAGGGATATCAGTTGTTTTATTTTTTAAAACAATTTATTGAAGTATATCATTCATACATGAACATACATAAAATATAAGTGTTCAGTAAACATCGTGAATTTACAAAACAAACATGCATAACATTACACAGGGCTCCCACACATCAACCCCCACACACGCAAACACCCTGCATTGTTGTGAAACATTTGTTAACAAATCATGAAAAAGCATTCTCAAATATTACTACAAACTATAGTCCATATCTTCCTCCCTTATACATTTTTTGAGGATTTATTTATTTATTTATTTTATCCATTTTACACCCCCCCCCATTTTTACTGTTTCTGTGTCCATTCATTACTGGGCAACTCTGTGTCCATTTTCTGCCTTCTTTTGTCATCCTTCTCCTCCTGTCTTCACTGGGATTCAATCCTCAGACATTCCGATGTGGAAGAGAGGCGTCCTACTGCATGTGCGACTTTAGTTCCTGGTTTTTCAGTGTGTCTTGTCTTGGCTCTCCCTTGTGTCACTCTCCTGTTATGTCATCATATTGCTGCATGGCTTGCGGGACCTGGTGGCACACCCACACATGGGGCCTGGCAGTGCACCCACTTGTGGGGCCTGGCGGCCCATGTGCCATCTATATTTTTCTTTTTTAAATTTTTACTGGGAGGTCCTGGGGATCAAACTCAGGTCCTCCATATGGGAGAAGGATTCTCAACCACCCGAGGCATATCTGTCCCCCTGTTGTATCTCTTAAGATTGAGCAAATATACCCAAAATTACAGTCTTTTCACTTACAGGATGGTCATATAATAAATCAGGCTTAGTTTATCACCAGCATTCCAAAAACTAGACCTAGGGAGAAAAATTTGTTCTGGGGACACATACATGGTTTCTAACAAAGCGAATGTTTAGCCTTCCCTGATTATCACAAAATCAGGACAGCGAGAATATTCACATGGAATATCAGTATTAATGGGACACTAAATCATGCTCAAGTTCATCTTCTTCAAGGCTATCTCTTGGTTCCATTTCTACATTCCTTAAATGCATGCCCTCTGTTTTCACCTATGGTGTATTCTGTGGAGCAAATGTAGCTCTGCCATACTTGGCAGGTAATAGTAAAATGCTTCCTACTATACAGACAGTTTAGCAACATATCATCTTGCTTTGTGGCAACACAGAAGCTCTGCTTTTCAACATTCTATGTCCTGTATGATTTTTCCAGTGGTTATTACAAGTCATCTGAAAAATAAGGAGATTTTAAACATAGCTCATAATCTATAAAATCCAATCTATAATTGAGCCCTAACTGCCTTCTCCTAAATTGAGTCTTCAGGGAACTACATCTCTTTTCTCCAAAGAAGCCATATCAATAATTTAGGTAGTGCTTGGAAATCTTCAGGGATACAACTCCTTTTCTCTAGAGTAAACACTCCTGCAGATTATTTTCAGAGTGAAGTTTAATCAGCACCATATCAGAAGGAGATGGCTTTTTCTAAAGTAGTAATGCAAATAGCATGAATGCATTTCTTCTTTGTATCATCACACACATATGGGTGCCTTTCTTTTTGCTGTAAAACCCATGTTGCCATTTATTACACTTTTGACTGTAGCTTTCTCCCCGTCATTGTTATTTTCTACCTCAACATGACTGCATATATGAGCAACATTTTAAACATTATCTTTGGATATATTTTCAGAAAAATATCCTACAATTTGATGGGAAAAAATATTAGGATTATCCTTGTCATTTGGTACTTGGGCCAAATTCACAGTTATAATTAAATGGGCTACATGGAGGAAAGTTACGACCCATCTTAAAATATCTTAGGAATACACACTTTCAAATTTAATTGCATGGATATTGTGTTTAGGTATCAGTACCACCTTCCTGGGGAACACGTAAATTTATCCCCATTCCTATGCTCACTGGATCAGGCAATGCAAAAGAAAACTTGTGCAAGGTGATAAAAATATAAAGTTATGTCTTTCCATCCTCTTTCATGTCATTTTAACCCATGATTCTAAAATATTTGCAATGAAGTCATCACTTGCAAAGATTTTATGAGTTTGGATATTTGAAAGGACTCACAAGACTCCAAAGAATCTTATCAGAAAAGACTTTTCTTTTAAGGCAAAGGATAGTGTGCAATAAGAGAAACAGAGTGCAAGTAAGCACTGGATTTCCATGAGACATCCAGGTACAACCAGCCCTGGTTTCTTATTCACACAGAGGCAAGCCTTATCACTAGTTGAACCAAAAGATCTGTATGTAAATCTTGATTTTGAGGGGGTTCATGGCATATGTTCCCAGTGGGGTATTTGTGTACCTCTGGTCAAGCCACCTAAGTCAAATGAAAACTGTTTGTAAAAACAAACAACAAACAAAGAAAAACAATGACAATATTAAACTGGCCCTTTTATTTACCAAAGGATATTTGGACTTTAGCACATCAAAATTCTTACTGCCCTTATCCTGACCTAGGGTCAAAACCAGCTTTTCCCAGAGCTTTCCCATTAAGCTATGAAATAACTTATCCTGAAGAGATCACCCTCTGAATATAGTGAAGCCTTTGTAATAAATCACTAATAATCATTCTTTCTCCTGCATATTTTATACCATTTATAGGACAGTTAAATCAAATGGATAACTGTCAAGATGCTAATGATTTGCACCATCAAATAAGGTGTGGATACTGCTTTAAGAAAGCATTTCAGTTTGCCAAATATTACAGCACAAGTTTGTCCTAATCATGCACAACTTTGAAAACTATTTTGCTTACTTTCAACACTGTAATTTTAACTTTATGAAAGATATGAATATACTGGTTTAATGTAACAATTAATTGATTGTTAACTAACACTTGTTCCTTCTCTGACCTTTCAGATTTCATTGGATGAGCATTATGTGAAGGTTTTAAATTAATTCCCCAATATAATTGGTCATCAATATCAGTATTATCATATATTTTGATGAAATCAGTCAAGTTAATCTTATGAATATTAATAATATTACAACAAATACATTAAGATTATTAAAGAATAAGTCATTTAGAACTATGACAATATTTTCTTGTCCTTCCAAACAAAACTGGCCTTTGCCTATCTATCAGATTTGTCAACAATTGTAATATAAATCAAGTGCCAAATCTCAGTCAATTCTGGATCTGAGTTTTTTGTTGCTTAGCCATATGCCCTGTTTCATACAATAGTCTCTACTGACATGGGATCCCTAATTAGCCTTACCTTTAATTAAAGACCATATTCCACCAACCAGTAAATTCCTAGTGAAATATAATAGATTTCCAGTTCTGGCCAACTGCAGTATTGAGTACATCTAGTTTTAGTTTTTTTGTGGGACCTTCTCAGCTAGAGAGCACTAAACAATTCACCACATTTCTTCATGTATTTCCCCCTAGATGTGGGGATCAAAAGATTCACATATATTCATTACTGTGCTTCTCCCACCAAGATCACAAGCCATTACCTGTGAGCTACCTATGAATCAATTTAAGGAACATACTTCACAGCTCCTCTTGGATTAATGTACATGACCTTTTCATTTTTGTTTCCTGGTGTACTGTATTTAAATTGATGAAATATTTTTTATCCATTTTTCTACAACTATCATAACTGTCCAGGTCTCTTGCCATCTTTCACTTTCTCCTGCAAAATAACATCCCTTCTAATTGGCCAATAAAGGCCAGTAATTCCTTTTCCTCAGTATGGCTCTCCTCAGAAAAGCAAATTTTCTTTGAATTCCTAGAGCTTTACCAACATTATGAGAGTTATTATAGGGTATTCTGGCCAATGACAGTTTATCCATCAAACATGTTGTCTTTGAACATGTATTACTGAAGTGTAATATAAATATATGTTTTGGACCCCAAAATGTTGAACTACTCAGGATAATGTCATTATAAGTATTGTTTACCAACATTTATTTTTAGTTTGTCAAAGAGCTTTCCATGGTATCCTCAGCAGACATTGGAGCTAAGCATTTGAGCCCACCTAGTCGATCCTAAAATGAGATTGATTTATTTCCATGTATTCTTTGCTTTGAGTGTTGCCCTCAATGTGAAAAAATGTGATTAATAAACATAAAATGATATGACAAGTGAAGCATGCAGCAAATAGTTTATATCCATAGTATTTGGGCCCCATTCTCAATAAGCCATCACCTAGGTTAATAAGTGCACAGTGACATGGCAACCTGTTGTCCTTTGTATGCACCAGAAGATAGAATTTCCCACAAGTTCTCCCCCAAAATGATATTCTATAATGGAAGTATACTGTAAAATGAAAACCAAAAGACAATGCAAAATTAGAATTATTCAAAAGCTTTGCCCACAAGGGGTTTTCAAATCATTAAGCTTCATCTCATAGATGTCTTCAGAAAGGCACTTCTTTGACCCAAGGTAGACCAACATGTGCCTTCAGCAGCACTTGAAGGAGGAAGCATCTGTGCAAGAATAGTTTGACACTTATGGATATCTATAAATATAACTGTAATAATATTTTGCTATAACTCTTACTCTCTATTTTAGTTTCCTAGACTGCTTAAAGCATATACCATGAAATAGTTTAGCTTGAAAAATGGGAATTCATTAGCTTACAGATTTGATGTTGAGAAAATATCCAAAGCAAGGCAACATCATTGCTCTGCTTTCATCTAGAAGACCAGTTGCTGTCGATCCTCAGCTTCTCTGCCACATGACAAGGCACATAGCAGCATCTGCTGGTCTCTCCCTTCTCTTCCAGGTTTAGTTGATTTCAGGTTCTTGCTTCTGTGGCTTTCTCTCTCTCTCTCTGTATTCATTCCATTCTTAAAGGACTCCAGAGGATTAAGACATCATGAAATAGCTTGGTTACACCTAAACTGAAGTAGCCTCATCAAAATGTCCTACTTAAAATGGATTCACATCCACAGCGATGGATTAAATTTAAGTACATGTTTTTCTTGGTTACATAGAGCTTCAGACCACTAAATCTTCTTATGATACACCAAAATAATATTGCCTTTTTCTATTATGTTATTCATTTATTGGACTCCTTTTTATCAGCAGTTATAGTTACTTCTCCTCTTATTATTTGAATGAATATTTACTCAGACTTCACTGGATGCTTCAATCAAGATTCCTTTTATTTTTCCATCATCTAAATAACTTTTATCTAAACCATATTGGCTGCTACTAAAGTATGGGTAGAATCTACACCATATCAATATTGTGTAACAATCATCAATTTCCTGTGATATCATGTAGTATGCTGCTCTTAATTCTGCCCATTGAATGAAACATATTTTCCCTTTTCAAACCACTGTTTTCTGCTTCTACTTTCCAGATTGAGTGCTAAACTGGTCCTCTTGAGCTGTCATCTGTAAACTATGCTGCTTATTAGGCATATTCCAATAACAATGTGGAGGTTGTTGTTCTGCTAAGGGTTACAAAACTCCTCATGGGAATCTAAAAGAGGGCACAAATGAACTATGGCCACCTGTTTCACTATGCAATGGGTTCCTCCTTTTAAATGTACTTGATTTACCATTTCTATTTAATAATATTTAATAAGGGAATTCTATTGTTCATTTCTATACCTGCTGGAATGATTATGATATAAGCCAGATATATGGATATTTCAGTTCTCAAAATAATATTATGTCCTTTATTAATAAAAAGTTTCACATAAAATCCAATATTGAGCTAGCAAGGCCATTCAAATGTTCTATACTTTTTAACTGTGACAGCACAAAGTTCCTCATCCCAAAGCTCAATAGTCTCTGCTGATGACAATTCCAGCATCCCTTGCAGAAGTCATTGTTGAGAAAAGAGAAAGTTTTCTTCATGACTCTCTTTTTAAGAGCAGAGAAGCATAATT
The DNA here is from genome assembly GCA_029593785.1 of Cabassous unicinctus. Lineage (NCBI taxonomy): Eukaryota > Metazoa > Chordata > Mammalia > Cingulata > Chlamyphoridae > Cabassous > Cabassous unicinctus. Next base: position 9,174 of record JAQZBX010051600.1, on the reverse strand, counting down.
TTTCTCTCTTATGCAATTGCTATAATTTTGTCACTTGCCTATCCCTAGACCAATCACTATAAAGGAGATAAGATGCACATAATTAGTTCAAATTAATCCATATTTATATCTATAACCTGAATATATGGCCACCTTACATGGGAGCAAAATTGAAATCTGCTTGGAAGAATGAAGATGAGAAAATAGTCTCCATAAGATATCTGAATATATTATATTACACACCTTGCTCTCCTATGTTTTTGTTTCTCTTCTCTTCTCTTCTCTTCTCTTCTCTTCTCCTCTCCTCTCCTCTCCTCTCCTCTCCTCTCCTCTCTCCTCTACTCTTCTTCCTCCTCTTCCCTCCTCCCACTCTTCCTACCCATCCTCTTCCCCTTCTCCTTTTTCTTCTCTTCTTTCTCCTCCTGTTTCTGCTCATTTTCCTCTCCTCCTCTCCTTCCTCTTCTTCTACATTCATTTTCTTCTCACTCTTTCACTCTGTCTCTCTCACTCTCATTCTCTCATTCACTCTTTCTTCTTAGCTTTTCGATTGCTCCCATGGGCATTTAAATGTAAAAAAGTTATTTTCATCTTACAAAATAGTCAACTCTCACCCGTATCCTTTTTCAGTCAAAAATTATGTCCCCCAATACCCTATAAGGTAATATTTCTATTTTCAGAAGAAGAATTGCAGCAAAGGAAAATTGACTAAAATGGCCAAGGTCAGAGTGGTCAAGATTTAACAAATGTTAGCACATTATAATAGCAGTACAAATGGAATGACAAATATCCAAGATAGAGGCTTCTGAAAATACCAAGAGATAATCAAATGATCACATAAAAGGGAACCTCAATAAGATTATATGCCAACTTCTCATCATAAACCATGGAAGAAAGAAGAAAGTGATATGCTGTATTTAATATACTGAAAGAGAAAAACTGGGAGCCAGTTTTGCTGTATCCAGAAAATCTGTATGTAGTAAAGAATTCTGTATCAAAAAAGCTGGCTTTCGAAAGGAAAATCTCCAAACATATGAAGATTAAACAACACACACTTACCCAATCAACAGGTCAAAGAAGAAATTGCAAGAGAAATCTATAAAATTCTTGAAATGAATGAAAGCAATAACACAACATATCAAAACTTATGGGATAACAACCCATTTAAAAAATGGGCAAATGACCTAAAAAGACATTTCTCCAAGTAGGAAATACAAATGGCTAAAAAGCACATGAAAAAATGCTCGACATCACTAGCTATTAGGGAAATGCAAATCAAAACCACAATGAGAAACCATCTTACACCTAACAGAATAGCAGCTATTAAAAAAACAGCAGAATACAAGTGTTGGAGAGGATGTGTAGGAATAGGAACCCTCATCCACTGCTGGTGGGATTATGGAATGGTCCAGCCACTGTGGAGGACAGTTTGGCAATTCCTCAGAAAACTAACAATAGCTCTTCCATATGATCCAGCAATTCCACTACTGAGTATATACCCAGAAGAATTGAAAGCAAAGACACGAACAGATATATGCACACCAATGTTCATAGCAGCATTGTTCACAATTCACAATTGCCAAAAGTTGGAATCAGCCCCGGTGCCCATCAACAGATGAATGGATAAGAAAAATGTGGTACATACATACAATGGAATAAAGTGCTAACACATGGAATAACATGGATGAATCTTGAAGACCTTATGCTGAGTGAAGCAAGCCAGGCATTAAAGGATGAACAGTTTATGACCTCATTGATTTGAATTGAGGAAAGTTAACAGTCTCTGAGAACCACTGTCTGAAAGATAGGTTAACAAGATAGAGAGAGAGAAGGGTAGGTTGTGAGCCATCACCCATATGGATATAATCTATGGTAAATTGATAGAGTTAGTTACATATTAAAGGATAGGACAAGTGGATAGAGATTTTACTGGGATTGGTGGTGCAAGGTTAACAGGTGGGTAGATTAGGAAGTGCAGATTAGAATACCCAGGGCATGTAACTATGAATCTTGTCATCCAATTAGCCAAGAAAGGGAAGTGTCATATGCCCCAGGGGGTGTGGAGGAAGGAACAGAAAAGATCAAATGGGGTATTTAGTGGTCATGGGAAATATTCTTCATTACCTTACAGTAATGTACACAGGACATGGTAAATATCATAAAAAAATATTAAACTGTACCATCTAAAATGTAAACTATACTGTAAATGATTGACAATGTTTAGTAACTATGTTTCACTATCTGTATAACAGTTATAACAATGCTACCATCCACACACAAAAAAAGGTTTTAATATGGGGTAGGGAAGGGGGAGGGAGTTTGGGTATATGGGAATCTCAAGTCTTCTGTATGTGACTTTGCTGTAACCTAACACTTCCTGGAAAACTAAATGAAAATTTGGGAGACACTGGGGAATGAGAGGCGGAAGATGTCACAGTATACACTGGACATCCGATAATGCAGTGATGAAAGGAGAAAAAACAATAGAAATAAATTTTAAATTTTTTTTTCTTTTTTTTTCCCATTTTCTTTTTTTGAATGTCCCAATCCATTAATTATATTTTATTTTTAGTTCTTTTTTTTTTCTGAATTTCCTTTTATTTTATCTTTTGTATTTAAGCTGATCACTATTATTTCATTTCCCTATTAATTGTATTTGGTTATTATATGGGCTTCATCTTCAAGGAAAGTTTAAGTCAAAGAAGGGTTACAATGAGGGCTGCAGAGGATCATTGGTGGGGGCTGTCTGGGATGGGGGATTCATGGGACTAAGTTCATCTGAGTATACATGAAAATTATATAAAATTGTTCAAATGATCGAGGGATGGGGCATGGCCATGGTGGATAGACAATCACTCAATAAATGAGGGAATACTGAATTCCCAGCTGGGAGACCTCTGCCACATTCTCCAAGGAAGCAGCAACAGGCCCCCAAGTGCAGGAGCAGTATCTGGCAAAAGAGGATGGCCCACTGTTGGGTTCTTATTATTGATGACTAACCTTATGAGTCTAGGCTCTTGTAATTGAAACTTGGCCTACTGTTATGTGGTGCCTCAGGGTTGCAACCTGAGAGCCTCCTTGCTGCTCAAATGTGGCCTCTCTCTAAGCCAAACTCAGCATGTGACTGCATTACCTTCCCCCCAACATGGGACATGACTCCCGGGGATGAGCCTCCCTGGCTATAAGGGACTAATACCAAGTGCCAACTGGAAACACGACGGGGAAAAAAAAAAAACAACCTTGAATAAAAGGGGGAAAATGTAAAGACAATTGAATTCATGTGGCTAAGAGACTTCAAAGAGTGTCGGGAGGTCATCCCAGAGGTAACGCTTACAAGCACTGCAGTAGGATCTCATAGAACACCAAATTGGATATCACCCCATACAGAGGGACTCCTAAGGGCTCTGGAGACACCCAGGTCCTATATAAGGGGGGGTAGCCCCAAAGATTGATGCATTGTCAGTGGGATCTACTTTGGAATCTGTGCTTCTGAGAGTGACAGAGTTGGACTCAAATAGGTCCTCCCTGCACATGGTCCATCAGTCTCCTCTATTAAAACCTATATGTGAGGCTGGAGTTAGTAGGTGTACTTCCAGAGACTGGAGCCTCTGGCCTGCCTATGTTTCAGCGGTGCCTGGAATCTCGGTGGAGCTGCAACTCTTACTCTACAGCTCAATGGACTCACCCAAGTCACCTGGTGAGGAGACGACAATAGACAATAGACAATGGCAATCCCAGGGAATGGAGAGAGACTGCAGCAGAAGGCAGGATAATCCCATCCACTGTATCCATGGGATATAAGCCCACTCTCACTGGGAGATGGAGTGGACATCACCATTCCAGTCTCCTCAAGATTGGGGGAAGAGCTATGGACTAGACTGGACTCAATGGTATTCTGTTGTAGACATATTGGGATTCAAGCAATGGAAGAATTTATAGTGCTCAGTACTTACCTTAAAAAAGAAGAAAAAGATAAGCAATTATAAGAGTGAGGTGAAGCCAGTGGCCACTAGATGCTTTTGGGGCAGGGTGGGGGATGTCAGTTTTAATATGGGTGCTTTTTCAGGACTTGGGGGTTGTCCTGAGTGACGTTGTGGTGACAGATATAGGCCGTTTTATAGCAGCACATACCATGCAGAACTGTGTGGGAGAGAGTGTGGCCTATGATGTGAACTGTGGTCTATGCTTAGTGGCAAAGCCCCAGGATGTGTATAACCATTGCAGGTGATGTGCCACACTAAAGAAAGAGGTTTATGTGATATGTTATCGGAGGTATGGGAGGTGGAGATCATGGGAATTCCTGTAATTTTTGTGTAACATCTATGTAATCTAAACATCTTTTAAAATATATATGAAAAATAAAATATAAAAAAATTGTAATATTCATTGACTGGCTAAGAACATGCTTATAATCAGAACATCTCATCTCTTGACATTCTTAATAAAAGCTGCTTAAGTATAAAAAAAAAATCCTATGGGATAGAGCAAAGGCAGTGCTGAGATAGAAATTTATAGTCCTCAATACTTACCTTAAAAAAAAGAAAAAGATAAACATCCCCAGGACTCAAATGGGGAGTGCCCATAGCTCTGGGTCAAATTGGACCATGTCCACAGACTAATGAGTTTATGAACTGCATAAAGATTCACCATCAAAATGGAACTTTTTCTAGAAGAAAAATGAGTTCTGAGCTCTGGAATACAGTGAAAGTATCTTCAATAAAACTTGGTTTCCATCCCTTTTTGTTCTGTTTGTGTTCTGATAAAGACTGTTGTCAGCTGAACTATTGAAAATGCAATAGCTGGAGTCAATGGTCTTCAAAGATGTTGCTTTAGATTTCCCCCAAGAAGAGTGGGCTCTCCTGGACACATCCCAGAGAAAACCATTCAGAGATGTGATGGCAGAGATTATTGATCATCTGGTTTCAGTGCCCTGACTAGGACTTGAGTATCATCCACTGTTATCACCAGAGAATTCATGTATCTTATTCCTGAAGAAAGGATTTCAGGTCTGCAATTCAGATGTGCTTTCTCAATTGGAGCAAGGAAAGGAAATGTGAAAAGAATGATAGGATTTCTCCAAAACCAGAGTTCAGGTAAGGAAAGTGGCATTAACAAAAAAGAGATATTAACCTTATGAAATACCTGCAGGAAAGTTGCATCCACCAACATGTCATTGAAATCTCACATACAAAAGAATCCCAATAAAATAATGATTTTCAAGAAGAATACACACTCAGATCTACAGTGTCTCAATATATTTTAACTCACAAGAAAAAGAAATCCTGTGACAACAAAGTATTTGTAAAGGTCCAAATATTTGGAAAGTGACCAGCCATCTTTTAATCAAAGTAAGCAAGTTCACACTAGAATTAAATCATATGAATATAGGTAAGTCATAATGACTTCATTCAAACTTCTGACCTTAGATGATACAATGGATTCAACATTGGAGAGAAACCCTATGAATGCCATCTATATGGGAAGGCCTTTACTGATCATTCTAAGCATGAGAATAACTCACACTGGAGAGAAACCCTATGAATGTTATCTATGTGGGAAAGCCTGTGCCCAGTGTTCAGGCTTTAGACTCCATGAAAGAATTCACACTGAAGGGAAACCATATAATTGTCATTTGTGTCAGAAAGTCTTTAAGAGATGTTCTCATCGTAGACAACATGACAAAGCTCACAGTGGAAAGAAATACGATGAACATCATCAATGTGTGAAAGCTTTCAGTAGATGTCCTTATCTTAGACAACATGAGACAGCTCACACAGGAGAGAAACCCTATGACTGCCACCTATGTGGGAAAGCCTGCAAACAGTGTTCTGGCCTTAGACAACAAGAGAGAATTGACTATGGAGAGAAACAATATCATGTCATCTTTGTGGGAATGTCCTGTCAAAATTCTCATCTTAGAGAACATAAGAAAAGTCATGAGAGAAACCATATGAATGTCATCTCTCAGAAAGCTCTCACTCATTGTTCTGCCCTTTGGTGATATGAAAGACTTCACAGTGAGGAGAAACAAGAAGAATATGGCCTATGTGGGAAAGCTTTCACTCATTATGGCCTTAGATGAATAAGAGTACTCACATTTGAGAGAAACTGTATGAAAGTCATCGATGTGGGAAAACCTTAAATTTATTTTTCTATTCTGTAGACAACATGAGAGAACTCAAATTGGAGGGAAATCCTAGCAAAGCCAATATTCTGTCATTAGATGATATGATAGCACTCAGGAAAAATATTCTGAATATAGAAGAGATTTCCACCACAAAATTATCGCTTAACATATCAAAAAACGTACAGACTGAAAAACACTACCTGTAATCAACATGGAAGAGCTTTCCATCATCCTTAGTACTTCAGTCAATCAAAGCAAATTCACACTAAAAGAATCCATGTCAATGTCATTTATGTAGCAAAGCCTTCTGTTGTTGGTTTGATTATATACAAAATTAGTGAACTCACAAAATAAATGTAATGAAAGTGGAAGAGTCTTCACTAACTACTCTTAAATTATAAACCAGATAAATCACATGTGACAGAAATTCTATTTCTATATCTGTGGGAAAGCCTTAACTTATAATATGCTCTTTAAATTAAAAGAGTGAAATCCACAGAAGTGAAACACTACACTTGCTTTGTAATCAATGCATACAAGCATTCAGTCAAACACCAGTCTTGGTGTGCAAAAGAAAATACAGGGTAGGAATAACAACTAAAGGAAAAAGTAATCATGAAAAGTCATTATTAATAAGGCAAACTCTTAGCAGGAGTGTTAGATAATTCATGCTGGCAAAGTGATTCAATGGAATTATGAGAAATCATTCATATGTCCTTGTAGGGCATATAGAAATTCACTCTATGTAAAACATTCTCAGCTTCATAAATGAAGGAAAGTCTTCAGCAAACACTCATTCTCTAATAGCACTGATATTCTTCCACTGAAAAGGCAACAATCCTGAAATTACAAAAGGTAAACCTCATGCTGGATTTCATATCAGAAAGCTCAGACTGGAAAATAAAACACTGTATAGGTATCCACGTCAGCAAATAATCAATAATTTTTAAAAAGACTTATCACTGAAAATACATAGTAAAGCAACATAGAGTTGTGAAGTGACCCGAGAATATTGAATGAAGAATTTTGTAAGAATATGAAACGAGATCCAACTCAATAGATTAGTATTTACAAATATGGAAGCAACAAATTTTGCTGAATAATCTATTAAGTCTTATTTTTTTAATATAGCTATAAACACAAATATCTTGATGAGTCAGAAAATAACTTTGAATGCAAACTGAAACATTTAGAAAAGAAAATTATGTGTCTTACATGTATCTTAGTGTTGCAAGATGATGTACCTCTCCGGGATGTAGACACACATAGATAAATAAACTTTGTACATCTGCAGGTATATAAATTCTTCTCTTTTCCAATGCAATTTATTATTAACATCAAGTTTTATGGAGGAATTAAATATTAAATATTTAAATAAAAGGAAATGTTCAATCCTTGAGAATTATGCATACATTGACAAGAAAATTTTCCAAAATATGGAATCCAGCAGTGAGTCATTCCATATATTAAAATTTTGTTGCAGAAGAACCTTTGTCAAGAAGAACAGAGATTACAGCAAACACAGACATTGAAGTACATTGAAGATGTGGGGATATCCCATTTCCAGAATGCCTTGAATACTTGTACTAATTTCTGTACAATAGAGAGCTGCCTTTCTTCAGAATAAACAGAAGACTGTTTGGCAAATCCAAGAAAGAAGAAAGAAGCCATGAGGCTCTGATTCAGTGCATGTTTCTCACACACACAAAATTCATGATTCTTCAAATCATCTCCTAGATGTGACTCCCACCTCCTAATACAAACATGCTCAGAAGAACAAGAAAATAGTGGGATCTCCCTCCACTACAAGAGAAGACCTGTTTCTTGTCCTCATTTGTAATTGATAATCATCCTTGTTTCTCATGTGAGAAAATGAGAACCTGGAAGATTATAATTAATTAACCCATGTGTTTATGAAGGATTCTGCAATGGCCTCATCCAACCCCCTTAATTTCTGTACTTTTTTATATTTTTTATTGATGGATATACAAGTTCAATTATCTTGGGTTCTACATGTAATGCTCCTTATCCCCATCCATTGAAATTATACATGTAATATAATTTGCTAAACCTTGGACTACAGTACTTCTCCATCTTTTCCTGGATTTTAATCATTTCTTCAATTTTATGTACCATACTGTCCAAGTTTCTATCCTACTATGACATTACCACACAAAGGATTGGCTTAATTGAACAGATTTATTGGATCATAGTTGCAGAGGCTAAAAGCCTGGCTTTCTTTCCAAACACTCATATTCTAGTATTGGCTAGCCATTAATATTTGGTGATTCTTGGTTTTCCTTTCAGATGGTGATGATCTCTCTTTTGTATTTTTTCTTAAATGATGTTCAGATTCTGGTCCTCCACATGGATTTATGTTCATACAGTCTACAGTAATATGATTAAGGCTGAATCTCATGCAGTTGTGCAACATTTTAACTTATTGACATTTTCAAAAAGTCTTATTTACAATGGTTCACATCAACAGGAATAGATTAAGATTAAGTACACTTTTTTTTCTTTCTGGCCTACATAATTCAACGTGCTATAGATACATATAGCAATTATTCACTACTTTTCTTCTACCTCTAATATCAAGGTTGGTCTTGTCATTTTTTCTCTTGATTATTCATCACCTTCCCTGATGGTTTGCACAGATCATAATTTTTATTGTATGTCAGTGTGCAATTATGAAGCACAGATTAATGATGTCTTTTTCCCCAAAGAGGTTGACTATTGTCTCCCTTGTGCAGAGAAAAGGGAAGGCTTAACACTTTCTTCCTCTCAGGATTTGAACTGGGTTAGAGCTTTGACTACAGTCAAACTAATCTAGTTGCCTTTAAGGTCACTTTTATTTACTGAATTGTTGCAGGCATATTCTTATAGCTGGATATTACCTGCAAAGAACCGTGGAACTGCAGGATATATTATACTACCATTCTTATGCAGCCCCGGTTATTACAGTGGTGTGGGGAAAATCATCCCTGAGATTGGGAATTCTCTAGATTTTAACTGAGTCCCTGTATTCCCACAGTCCACCTGTCCATCTGCCTGTTTAATGCCCTAATAGT
>JAQZBX010051599.1:0-13480 GCA_029593785.1 Cabassous unicinctus | reverse complement strand
GCGCTGACAGCCTGCGGCCACCTTGGCAGGAACATAGACCAGCAATGAAATTCTAAAGTACCTTGGGAAGGGACAAATGCTTCCCTTGTAAAGCATGTGTTTCATTATTCTGAATTTCAGAACTCTGATGTCAAAATATGTGTACACTTCTCATTAGCCAATTCAATGTCTGGTAGGCAAATCAAAAGAACAAATGCGAAGCACTTTCAATGACGTTAATACAAATAATATAACCTGAGCACCTGTGAAGTCTCAATGACTCAATCTGCTCTTAGAATCCTGTTTCGTTGTTCCTCTCAGAGCAGGAATTTGTAAGTTGTGTTGATTAGAATAATGACCTGTATTTCAAAACTTTTTCATTGGCCTTGAAAATTTAAACCTAGCTGCTTTTTTAGCTGTCAATGTTAAAGAACAACTTGCAATAAATTAGAGGTCAAGGATTAAATTTTCAATTAAGGAATTAAATAATAATGAAAAGTAGAATTATGAGAGAATGTTGTCTTAAATTGAACCAGTTATAGTCAATTAACAATTTCAAAGTGCTGCATAATAAGCTGATATTGAATGAATATACAATTAAATCTCAACAGTTAATTAAGAATGGTTGGGTTAAAGAATTCCTTCCCATGAGACTTTATTTAATCATGTCTATTTTTTTCTCTTGCTGGGCTTACACTCTAGGACAATGAGAGATAAAAAGAATATTAGATAAGATGAGTTCCCTCAGCGTATGGGCCCTGTAAAACCTCCTGGCTTTGAGGCAAAGGCTGAATAAAATTCAGCTACCAGGATATAAGGTACCAAAGAATGATGCTTACTTTTCCCAAGGAGGGTTATTTAGTGGAATCTCTCAGGAATGGTAATTGTGCAAAAAAAGAAAAAGAAAAAAAAACTGGCTCCCCTCAGTGACTACCAGGACAGATGAAATTATCAGTGGGCCAAGCAGGCAATGGACTATACGATGTTACTCCAAATTGTATCCCATCCTGGAGCTCTCCGTCCCAACAAGGTTTCATTAGTCTTTCCTCCCAGCAACCAGCTAATAGTTGTCTTTCCAGACAGGCAGCCATGGGCTTCAGTTAAACCTCTGGATTGGAAACCTGAGCCGGGAGGCAAGACAAAAATGTTTTTAAATAGGGTCAGGAACAATTCCAGAAGAAAACTCAAAGCCAAGTGTCAAAGGCAGAAAGGAAAATCATGGGCTACACCTGAGATGAGGGCCAGGTGGTCCAGCAGAAAGAGACGCACCCACCAGGGACATGGTCTGCAAAACTGCAGAAAACCTCTTCCTACAAGGAAGCCTCTTATACTCTCTTGTAGAACAGGAAGCAAGTTTCTTTTGTTTTGTTTTGATTTTTAAACAAGGTGTGAGGTCCAGGCTTCCATTGTGCCCACTGAAGAGACACACAAGAAAGCTAAAAGGTACCTTAAAGATCACAGTCTGACTAATTATTTTGACAAATGAAAGCAGTTGTGACCAGAGACCTGAAGGGAACTGTTTACAGCCACAGTTAAGAGCAGATCTGAACCAGATCTATTTGTTCATATTCTGACCCTCAGAAAATGCAAATTTTGATGGGCATAAAGATGGACCTACATTTGAACCAAGGACAATCATCTGATTAAAGTTAGTCCTTCTATGGTGTCAAAGTATACCAGAGAGATAGCATGAACACGGGGTGGGGTGGGGGGCAGTTCAAGCACATGCCCAAGGCGCAGGGGGCCCAGAGACAGGACATGCGAGGGAGCTAAAGGGAACTTCCCCCTCCTGCTCCGTTTTGCTGAGATTGGACCTAAAAGCTCCTGTCAGAACTCTACAAAAATAATGATGCTGAATTCTTGTCACTTTTCCAGTTGGATTAATTATCAATGAGAACAAAGAGGATTACTTAGCAGGCCAAAGAAATTATCAGAAGGTATTTCTTGCCTGTTCTGTCCACCAATATACTTCTGCAAAATCCACACATTACCAGTTATGTCGTTAGGGTTTAAAGTGCCATAAGAAAAGGCCCCTTTTCCTCCTCCACTTTGTAATTTACTCTTATTTGCCCTCCATGGAATAAAATGTTCAGTTTTTTTACAATGCTTTTTTGTCTAACCAAAAATACCTTTAAAAATAAGTCTCCAAACAGCAAACTGTTTTCTTCATTTTTCAAGATAATCATGATACAAAAATTGGCATTTCAAATGCATTTCCAAAGCATTTCTCTTTCATGAGAAACCTAGCTATATAGAATTTAAAGATTTGAAAAGTTTTTTTAAAAGTGTCCATTTTGTTATTATAAAACAAAACAGAATCTAGCATAAGTCAAGGAAATCCATTCATACCTCAGGTCCTTCTCCTCTATGAACCAGCATTGTTACATTATTTCCATTTAGCAAAAGCCCCTCTGCTTTAGGAAGCCTCCTTCCTTCTTGTGTATTTCACCGGCTGCAGCAGTTGTGATAAGCTAGTGGTAGTGCTAGCCACCATGGCTATGCTGGGGATTTTGACAACCATCCTGAGTTAACACTCTCCACTCATTTCAAATTGCTTTGGGAGAACTCTTTACAATGAGGGAATCCAAAATCTTCATCATTCGCAGGGCTCTCGAGAGCAGTGATGACTAGATAGCGCTACTCGATCCTCCTACCCTGCTTCCTCGGCTCTGTACTGTACTCTGTGGAGATGCGTCAGCTGACCACCCTCCCCTCCTGGGAATGGCTCTACACGTTTAAAACATGTGACGTTTAGCCTTCAGATATGACAAACAGCTCTAACTCCTTTTAAGCCCTATAATAACTCCCTTCTTTCTGTCTCTCTCCTTTAAAAAAAAATCGTTCTACACTAACCATTTCTAATTTTGCCCATTATAAAATTATATTATATTATAATAAACATATTATGAACTAAGTGGGTAATAGTATGATGTTATTAGTATTAGAGAAAAATTTGAAATCACACATCTGTGCCATGCTTGTAAAGTAATTTATTAAGTATTCAAACAATATTTACAAAGCATGTATTGTGGGCTAGCTTGTTTATTTATATTCACTTGCTGATTCTCTTGACCGCATCTTTTAATACCTGCTTTATGACTGGCCATACACCTACACTATATGTTCATCAGTGTGTTTACCTCAACTTATTAATGTTTAAAGGTTGTCTCAATTCTAATGTGGACCATTTTGAGTGGTTAATTTAATTCTCCTTTTTAATAAGAACAATTGAAAAATAGGTTTGACTCAATTGATCATGTGACTTATGACTCTAAGTCATCTTAGGCATTCCAAGGGCATTTTAAAATTTAAGATAAACTGCTTTAAAAAATAACTTTAACTTTTATTCTAAAGAGATGACTCTAAAGGTTTTCCAGGATTAGAAGTTCTGTCTATTTCTACAAAGTGCTAAAAAAAAATCAGCCAATTAAATAGTAAATAACACTTAATGAACCAGTGGAATGCTCAGCATTACATAGATACTACAGACTTATCTTTGTAAAAATATCAGCAAAACTTGCTCAACTCATCATTGCTATTGTGCATAGATTGGATACCTAATATCCTAGGCATTTCCCTTCAATATTTTCCAATCAGTACCCACCACAGTAATACAAGGGTTCAACTCAGGTGTTTGATTTTTCCCCATGAGTTAATCAAAGAAGTTCTAACTCACTGCATGGGTTCAAATCCCAGGCCAGTTATTTATTAGTTAGTTCCTTAAAGGCCAACATCATCATTTGTGATATGGAAGAGTAACAGTATCTACCAATAGAGTCACTGTGGGTATTAAATATAGAAAATATATGACGTACTTAGCACAGCATTTGTTATATTGTAGGAGCTTACTATATATTAAGCAATATTATTATTAATAAAATATTACTGTATCACTAATCCTATCAATTCACATAATTCACTACAGACCATAAACATACAATCATAAGCTTCCTAGGAGTTAGAGGGTGACATTCCTAAACTTTAATTTCTCCATATGATTCCATACAACAAAGTACATCCGCTAGTCTATATCTGCTTCTCACATTGATTTTTGGGATGTTGACTACCAACCTATCACCTGACCCTTGGATTAGATCTTGTCAAGAACAGAAGTGTTGTGCCAACTTTAAATATTTACTTAGGGGAAATGGATGTGGCTCAAGCTATTGGACTCCTGTCTACCTTATAGGAGGTCTAGGGTTCGATTCTCAGGGCCTCCTGGTGAATGGCAAGCTGGCCCGCACAGTGTGCTGGCCCACGCGGAGTGTTGGATGACGCAGGAGTGCTGGCCCGCATGAAGAGCTGGCACAGCAAAATGATGTAACAAAAAGAGACACAGAGGAGAGACAATAAGAGACACAGCAGACCAGGAACACAAGAAATTGAGCACCTCTCTCCCGCTCCAGAAGGTCCCAGGATCGGTTCCCAGTGCCGCCTAAAGAGAAGACAAGCAGACACAGAAGAACACACAGGGAGCAGACAGTGAGCTCAAAACAATGGGGGGTGGGGGGGGGAGGAACAGGGAGAATAAATCTTTAAAAATATATATTTACATATATATTTACTTAGAACTCTTAAGTGTGCAAAGTGATAATAAATAACTATGCAATGTTAGGTGGAAGTAACATTCACATTATAGATAAAAATCCTGCCTACTTTTAGTGCAGTTTTACTTATCTTCACATCTTTTAATTTGCTTATTAATTCTTTTTCTTTTCCAGACTAAACAAAAAGCTAACTGGCTATTTATCTCTCTCAGGCTAGTCTCAAAGCTTGTACAGACAATAGCCCTGGTTTCATTATCTCCTCACTCCCTGTGAAATTATTCAGATATAGATAGTCCTAAAGCAGCCTAAGTTTCTAAGGGAGTGTTATTACCAAGCACACACTCACACATATGCACACAGAAGCCTAACAGAAATGTACTCTGATGCTCAAACCCTGAGGCAATTTCTAGATCATCCAGCATGAGCTTGCATGAAGAGAGCCATGAAAGTTGTTATCTAGTCACTTACCTATTCATTCATTTGTTCATTATTTATTGCCAGATACTGCCCTATGTTCTAGGTGTTGCCAGATACTGCTCTATATTCTGGGTGATACACTAATGAACAAGGGAAAGAATTCTGTCATCATTGGTGGATGGATGGTGGGTAGATGGATGGATGGATGGATAGATAGATAGATAGATAGATAGATGATATAAAATGTTGTATGGCAAATGACAGTGAGTTCATTTGAGATAAGTACAGTAAGAACAAGAAGTGGCTAGTTGGAGAAGGTCTGATTGACTAGGTGATATTAGAACAAAAGCTTGAAAGAGAAGAGTCAGACATGCAGACATTTAGTAGAAGAGCATTCAGGAAGCAGCAGCAGTGAGTGACAGTCCCTGACTCCACCTGACAGGTCTTATGAATATCAGAGTGAGTAAAAGAAGATGGTAGAAGTTGAAGTCAGAAAAGTAACAGGTGAGCCTGGTCAGCCACTGTGACTGGTAGTCATTCTGAAGGAAACAGGTGGAGGGTGTTGAACAGAGGCCTAACTCTGATGTATTTTAAAGGGATTCTTTGAGGTTGCTGTGTTGAGAACAGAGCATGGGAAGAAGTAAAAAGTACAGTTAGGAAGATATTGCAACAATCAAAACCACTCATGATGCCACCATGGTCCAGGCTGGTAGCAGTAGAGGTGGTGAAATTCTGGATGTATATGAAAGATAAGCTTCAAGGATCTTTGATAGATTGGATGTGACATGAAACAGAGAAGCATAAGGGTTGACTTCCAGGTTTGGGGCCTACATGGTGGAATCGCCATTTACTGAACTTGAAACACCTGAGTTAGGGCTAGGACTTGGGGTTTGAAAGGGAAGATCATGAACTGGGTTATAGATATGTTAAGTTTTGAGATCTATATTAGGCTTACAATTTGGGATGTTGAGTAGGAGTTAGATATATAAATCTGGAGTTCAGAAGAAGGTCTGTGTTGAAAATATAAATTTGAGAGTCATCATGGTAGAAGAGGAATATCAAGCTGTTGCACTGAATGAGAAAGCCTAGGGAGTGAGCATAGAGAGACTCAGAAGATAAACAGGGTGGAGCCTGGAAGTTCTTAATTTATAGGTTGAGGAGAAGAGAAGGAATCTTAGAAGAAACTGAGAGAAAGGGGCGAGTAAGACAGTAGAATAACCAGGAAGGAGAATATCGTGTCTGAATATCTGAAGCTAAGTAAGGAAGTGTTTCAAAAAGGTAGGAGAATTGCGCATAAATGAGGGAGTAAGTGCTGATTACAAATCATGGAAGTTAAGGATTAAGAATTGATCCCTGGATATGGCAATGCAAATGCCATTGGTGACCCTTACAAGAGCAGTTTCCATAGATCCCTGTGGGCAGAAGCCTGATTGGGTTGGGTTCAAGAGTAGTCAGTAGGATAGAAATTGAGCAATGCATCAAGATCATTCTTTTGAGTTCTTTTCCTATAAAATGAATCCAAAAATGGGTAGAATATTAGGTTATTCTAGCAGGTAGAATAGGAGATTAAGAGAAGGTTTTGTGTTTTTTTTTTTAACTAGGAAAATTGCTGTATATTTTGTAAGCTGATGAAAAAAGATCTATTGGAGAAATAGATGGTGCAGGATGGGGGTTACAACTGCTCATTCAATGACTTTGCATAGGTAAGAGTGGCAGGGATTTAATGTACATGTGCAGTATTTGGCTTGCAATGGGAGACCAGTTACCTATTCAAAAGAAGGCAAAGTTGAGGAAAAGAGATGCTGGTAGGTAGGCAGATATGTTTGTAGATGCATGAGGAGAGTTTTTGTTTTGTTTTGTTTTGTTTTGTTTGTTCGTTTTTTCATGTTTTACAATGGTACCTTGGTACTCATTGTCAATTGGTTCCAGGAGGTGTGACAAGTACCAAAAATGACAAGTACCAAACAAATTTTTCCCATAAGGAATAATGTAAATAAATTTAATGCATTCCCAAACCAAAGACAATGCACATTTTAAGGCAATATGTAAAAAGATAGGGTTATAGATCATTACTTTACATGAGAATTAAACCTAAAAATTATTAAATAGTTAGATTAAATAAAATAAAAACTTCACTTTACCTGTACTGAGAAGAGTCCATGGCCTAATGGGATGGTGGGAGGAGATTGGTGAAGAGGAGAGGTTACGTGGAGTATTGCTTGGAAGGAAAGTCCCCCTCCAGTAGAACATTGGTCACTTGTACTTCAGGTGTTCTTTCTCTTCACTGCCTTCTTTCACCCTGCACCACAGGCCCTGACACACTCATCACCTTCAATGAGGACTGCTTCTGTCTTCTTTCCAGAATTCCTTGAAAGCGTGAAATTGTTTGGTCATTCAATAAACTCACATTTCTGCTTGTCAGAACTTTGTCCAGATGGTACTTCTCTACAACTTCTTTGAACTTCTGCCCAACTTCTTGACACATTTCTTTCATCAAGGAACTGGGGACGTCCTCCCTTATCTCCTCCTCACCTGAAGAAATCTCTTCATTCACCTCTTGTTGCTAGTCCTTCTGTGGTTCCTGCAGCTCCTCAGTGCTGAGCTCTTCACGATGCTTCTCCACTGACTCCTCAGCATCAGCAGCATCGACCTCCAGACCCATGGATTGGCCCAAAGATACAAGATCCTGCACAACTGCACCCTCTGTACCTGCAGACTGGGGTACGCCTCAAACCCTTCCAAGGCTCTCTGAGTCACAGCTTCTGGCCACAAATTCTGGCCTGGTAATGTCTTCTCTTCTTTTGTGATGTAGGTCCTACACGGCATTTTTTCCAAAAACTCCGGTCTCATCACAGTTAAAAACTTGGTGGGGAATAAGTTCCTCAGCCACTATGAATTCACTGATGAATTCATCAACAGCCTTTTTATGAGCACTTGCTGCCTCGCCATGCCTCACGACACTATGGATGCTGGTCCTCTTTTTAAAAGTATCAAACCCGCCATAGCTGGCCTTAAAAACTTCAATACTCTCATCACTCGGTTCCGGTTTGTTTTTCAAAAGATCAGAATGCAACACTTTCCCTTTTTCACATATCATGGCTTCCGATACACTGTAGCCTGCTAACTGCTTCTCATTTACCCAAATTAATAACAGCTTTTCAACTTCCTCAGGTGTTTGGGAACGCCGCTTTGTTACTGCTTTAACTCCTTTCGCAACATCAGCCTTTTTAAAAAATCACTTCTTTATTCTTCATGATGGTGGAGACGATTGTTCCAGGCATACCGTATTCCCCAGCAACATCAGTAATGCAAATACCGCTCCCATATTCGCCTATTATTTATTTTTTATTTTTTTAATTTATTTTTTGCTCAATGGTGGTGCAAAGTAATTTTCTTTTCTTCTCAGCGCTATCACTGCTCATTTTCTTAGGACCCATGATGAGAAAAAATATGCAAAAATACACAAAATGACCAGAGAAGCTAAGACAAGACCGCAATGGGATGTGTACAGGGCAAGAGCTACCGCGACTAATGCTTAACACTTTGTTTCGTCTGGAAAGTGTAGCGAGTCACAAAGCAACCGACACCAACTCATTTTAGCTCAAGTACCAAACAAACGACGAGTGTTGGAACAAAATTTTCACATCAAAATGCATCTAGTATCAAATTTGACATGTTTTAAAGTAGTTGAATACCAAGGTATGACTTTTTTTTAGTGAATTAATAAGCAAGGTCATTCACTGAAGGTGAGGATGCAATGCAAGATGAGGTGTTAGAGATTTAAGGAGAGAAGCAGAAGTTAGCTAGTAGTCATCTTGCGGCTTTTAAAAAGCAGTTATTAAAGGAAGTCAACAGCACAGAAAGAAAAGAGTAAACATCAAAAGAAACTGGGTCTTTAGAATCAGGAAAGTGTTGCCTAATGTATCACCTACCTCTGGAATTTTCTGATATGTAACCCAATATATTTCCTTTATTTATAAAGCTATTTTGCATTAGATTTTCTACTTATTGAAACTGTAAGATTTCTATCTAATATAATATACAATAAAATATTCGTAGCAAATAAATCAATGAAAAATAAAACTAGAAAAACAAAGAATGGTAAGAAGAAAGTAGATGAATCATTTTAATGCATACATGAATATAGCTACTATAATTAATCATCAAATGTATCTTGCAGCTTCCCAGAAACCAGTGTAAAGTATAATATAAGATTATTTCTTCTTAATAAGAAGAAATATATACGCTCTTATAAAGAAAAAGAAATTTACAAGATTTTAGACAGTAAGTCATGATATAGTAGAAATTTATAATGTGAGATATTGGTTAAATTGATTTATATGTGATGGTGGAAACCCTGGAGGATAATAATTACCCAGAACAAGAATATTATTATTATTAAAAATAATTCATAAGGAATATCTCAAAGAATACCCAGGTACATACCAGTTTCTGCCCCCACCCCATTTTACTTTGTATTATATGTTGTGACTAGTGTGTAATACACAGCAAGTAAGGTGTAAAAGCTTCAAGCAAGTCCCCAAAGTGAAGCACCTTCACAAACCTATGAGAGATACTATGAAGAATGCCCCTAATGTCTACTCTTCTGCCCCCAAATCCAAA
Source organism: Cabassous unicinctus (assembly GCA_029593785.1). Classification (NCBI taxonomy): domain Eukaryota; kingdom Metazoa; phylum Chordata; class Mammalia; order Cingulata; family Chlamyphoridae; genus Cabassous; species Cabassous unicinctus. Next base: position 3,914 of record JAQZBX010051599.1, on the reverse strand, counting down.
ATCTGCTCTGATCCATCTGATTAGTTGTAGAGGCCATTACCAAAGCTAAACAAGTCAGTGAAAATCAAGTTTCATCTTTCCCCTTCCTTTTTTTTTTTTTCCTAACTTTTTGTTGTAGTAACATTTATAAATTCATAATTTCCCATTTTGACCTCTTTCAAGTTAATGCTTTTTCTTATCTGTGAATCAAATGGTGCCAGGCAGCCAACATATTCTGAAAACTGGTAAATAAAAGGAATGAATCAAGCACTTAACCCACTTCTGCATGAACCAAACCTCAAAGTAACCAAATGACTCATGAAATTTTTTTCTTCATAGAAGTTTTCAGTTAATAAATGAAGCAATAATTGAATTCAATAATACCATTTTGTGCATCCTTAATGAAATAATGGATCTAGGCAATAATCAGAAGATTGTCACAAAAAGAGAGACATCCATACATTATGTGCCTCAAGATGAGGCAACTATGAAGAATTTTGCCAAAAAAGTTAAACTCAAATCAAATCAAGTCTCTAGCTCTAACAGAAAATAGAAGCAGCAGGGGACCAAATTGAGTGACACGATAAGAACACAATCAACAAAGCCAGAACAGGTAAACTACAACAGGACAATCACAGCAGCAGCTGCAGGAAAAAAAGTGTTAGAGCCTAAAGATTAAAGGGACTTAAGAGACATATTCAATTAAACGCAATGTTTGGGCATTGCTTGGATCCTCACTTGAACTAATGATTGAAGACAAACTGGAAAATTTGAATGCTGCTCAGACATTTGCTAATATTAAATAATTGCTGCAAGTCTTAACATGTGATATTGATATCGAGGCTATTTTTTAAAGATTACTTTTTACAGATATATATTGAAACACTTACAGATTAAGTGATAGAATGAATGAGATTTTTCTTAAAAAATAATTCTGTAGAGGTGGAAAGAATGAGGGGAGTCAAAGAAGAAACGATATAGTCCATAAGTTGGTAATTGTACAAGCTAGAATATGGGTATCTAACATTTCATTAATGCTATTCTTTCTACTTTGTACATGTTCAAAATTTTATAATAAAATGATTTTTTAATGAAGGTTATAAGAGGTAAAAATCAATAAATCACTGTTAATAGAAGCATAAGCCTATGCCTTTTTTTTCTCAGTTTCTAACAAACTTTGGGGAAAAATAGTGATATGGAAAAGAATTAAGTAAATTTAATTAGAGAGTTGATGTTCAAACTGAGTGTTTAATAACTTCCAATTGAATCATAAACTCACATGTTGGAGTAAACATAAATATCTCTCTCACATACTTAAAAGAAGTATTGGGTGAAACCCAATACTTCCCAAATAAGCCATTCCATCTTTGGAAAACATTGGAAAGAAAGCTCTGCCTTACAATGAATGAATAACTCTTTCACATATTTTCAACATCCTATTAATCACAAAGGTCATAACAAGAGATTTTAATCCTTTATTGACATAATATTCATTTAATACCTGTTCAGTTATCATATTCTACATTAATTTCTCTATTTCCAGTCAAAAGAAAATCATTCAAATATTCCATATGATTTTTGGAATACCATACCAAATAGCATCCTGTTATTGCTTCTCAGGAAGTTCTCCAATTTGAGTAATTTCTCTCTTCTCACTCTCTTAGAGTGATGTTCCCATGTCATCTCCGTGTGTTGTCTGATTAGTTCAGAGTAAGCAGGTTTACCATATTCCAGATTCTAAATAGTGGAGTTCTCTCAGGGCTCCTATGTTCAGAGACCTTCAACAACCACACTGCACTGATTCCTTTTGAACTCAAACTCAATCACATGTAAATGGATTTTACATCTGCTGTGGTGTAAATCTCCACCACACATGTTTCTTAATTCTCTTTTAATCTTTAGGTTCTAACTCCTTTTGTTGTTTGTCCTGCTGTGTTTTAATATTCTGGGATTGTTTACTGTATTCCTATTATGTCATTTAATTATGGCCCTCTGACCTTCGGTCCCCCACCAGGCATTATATGCTTGCCTTGGGAGTACACATGCAGGACTTTCCATTAATTTCCACTTGATCCATCACTCTAGACTAATGATTCTGGAAATTCTGATTGTCATCTAACATACTTGATAACCATTCCTGCTTAATGTCATTCTCACCTTTGGCCCTTGTTCTATTTAAGGAAGACAGGACAGGTCTAGGATAAAATATCCTCAAATTAACATTTATCCACTAGTCATGTTCCTTAAAGTAGCCCATTTTAACCATTTACCAACCAACAAAGAAATGGGGGTTCATATGACATTAAGTGTCTCTATATAATGAAGCAGATTAACATAGGAACCAGTATGGATCCATTAATTAATCACAAATCATTTTGTTATTTGTCCATTGAAAACTTTTACTAGGAGTCAATATAATTCCTTCTGCTCTGCAAAGGAATCTGTAATCTATTGCCTTAATAAATCATATTTTCCAATTTCCTTTTTCTGATTTATTTTCCTGTTTGCAATAACTTGTTAGAGACCAATGACAAAAGTTAGGCAACTCATATGCAAAATATGCCAATAATCTTTAATGTAAATTATTTAGGGCATGCTTTTTAGGTATATTTAGAGCAGTTATATCCTTTCTTTTAGCCTTTCTCTCATCTTGATCTCTGTGCAAGTAATGGGCACTTTACACATATTAAAACATTTAATCCTCACAAACCCCTGTGAGGTGGATACTATAATTTCCCCCATTTTATAGATGCAAAAAACTGAGGTACATAGAAGGTAAATAACTTGCTCTACACAGCTGGAAAGTGGTCTCTTGTATCCACTAATATCTTTCCACAACCAATGCTTTTGCACAGAAACAATTGCATCTGAAACTGTGTCAACCAGTTTTCTTGGACAGACATTTAATCCTCTGAGTCTCCATGTCTTCATATTTAAATGTACATAAGAAATGCCACACAGTTGTGAATATTCTCACTGTCCTGATTTTGTGATAATCAGGGTAGGCTAAACATTCGCTATATTAGAAACCATGCATGTGTCCCCAGACCTAGTTTTTCTCCCTAGGTCTGGTTTTTGGAATGCTGGTGATAAACTAAGCCTGATTTATTATGTGACCATCCTGTATGGGAAATGACTGTAACTCTAGGCATCTTTGATCAACCTTAAGAGATATAGTAAGGGGGTGGATGTGGCTCAAATGATTGGGCATCCATCTCCCATATGGAGGGACCTGGGTTCAATCCCTGGGACCTCCTGGTAAAAATTTAAAAAAGAAAAATATAGAAGATGTGCAGGCAGCCAGGCCCTGTGCATGGGTGTGCTGTCAGACCCTGCAAGCAGGTGAGCCCCCCAGGCCCTGTGCGCGGGTGCACCACCAGGCCCTGCGAGCGGGTGTGTCGTCAGGCCCCGCGAGCCATGCAGCAAGATGATGATGTAACAGGAGAGTGACACAAGGGAGAGCCAAGATGAGATGCTGAAAAATCAGGAACTAAGGTGGCACAGGTGGTAAGACGCCTCTCTCCCACATCAGAGTTTCCGAGGATCGAATCCCAGTGAAGACAGGAGGAGAGGATGAGAAGAGAAGGCAGGAAACAGAGAGAGTTGCCCAGCGAGTGGACACAAAAACAGCAAAAACGGGGTGGGAGGTAAAAATGGATCAAAGTAAATAAGTAAATAAATAAATCCTTAAAGAAAAAAGTATAGGGGAGTAAGATACAGACTATAGTTAGTAGTAATACTTTGACGATGCTCTTTCATAATTTGTTAACAAATGTTTCACAACAATGCAGGATGTTTGTGGGGGGTGATGTGTGGGGGCCCTGTATGATGTTATGCATGATTGTTTTGTAAGTTCATGATGTTTACTGAACACTTGTTTATGTATGTTCATGTATGAATAATATACTTCAATAAATTGTTAAAAAAAAAAAAAA
>JAQZBX010051598.1:0-19340 GCA_029593785.1 Cabassous unicinctus | reverse complement strand
GGGGCCAGGGATTGAACCTGGGATCATGTATGTGGGAAGCCGCCACTCAACCACTGAGCCATATCGGCGCCCCTGAGTTGTTTTTTTTTGTTTGTTTGCTTCTTTGTTTTTGTTTTAGGAGGCACCAGGGACCAAACCTGGGACCTCCCATGTGGGAAGCAGGAGCTCAGCAGCTTGAGCCACATCCACTCCCGTATCCATTACTTGTTGGTGGATGCTTGGGTTGTCTCTTCCTTTTGGCTATCGTGAATAATGATGCTATGAACATTGTAAGATGCAGATAACTAAAATAAAAAACGAAAATGGTGACATCACTACAGACCTTACAGAAATAGAAAGGATTATAAGCATGTAGCCGTTGGGCAATTTGATGTAATTATGAATTCCAAAAATATAATTGGATCATGCTTGTAAACTGCTCTGTTAATCTGGGCATGATTAAGTTATGATTAGGGCGTTGACTGGGCCACGTCAGTAGGGTGTTGAGTCCCACCCCTTGGTGGGTGGGGAATCAGATATAAAAGGCATGGCAGGAACAGAGTTGAAGCAGTTTTTGAGAAGCAGTTCTGAAGTTGGAGTTTTGATGTTGGAGTTTTGATGTTGGAGTTTTGATGTTGGAGTTTTGATGTTGGAGAGAAGGCCCCAGGAGAAGAGAACGGAGCCATTCACCTGATTGTCTACAGCTGACCTTGTGGAGGAAACAGAGGCGCTGAGCCCTGAGAGAAACGCAGCCCTGGGAAGAGAGGAGCCCAAGAAGCCTGAACCCTGGCAAATGTCGGCAGCTGTCTTGCTCCAACACGTGGCAATGAACTTCGGTGAGAAGAAACTTACGCTTTATGGCCTGGTAACTGTGGACTTCTACCCCAAATACCCTTTATAAAGACCAACCCATTTCTGGTATTTCACATTAGCACCCCTTTGGCTGACTAATACAAAGCGAATGCTATGAACAACTGAATGCCAACACGTTAATTTTGGGATAAGCATTATATTTTACTTATACCTAGATGAAGTGGAAAAATTCCTAGAAAAACACAAATTACCTAAACTAACTCAAGAATATATAGAAAACCTCAACAGACCTATAACAAGTACAGAAATTGAATCAATAATCAAAGCCTTTCACCAAAGAAAAGTTCAGGACCATATAGCATCACTGGTTAATTCTTCCAAACATTTAAAGAATTAATACATTCTCAAACTCTTCCAAAGAATTCAAGAGGAAGAAACAGTTCCTAATTCATTCTGAGGCCAGCATTACCCACATACCAAGCCTAAAAAAGACATCACAAGAAAAAAAAAAATTACAACATGTCTGTAAGCAAATGCACATATATACATATATATTTATATATCATTTTACAAATATTGGTTTATATTGTGAAAATTTTGATTTTTACCCACAATAAAAAAAAAAAAGTTTTATACTTTAAAAAAAAAAAAAAATTACAGACCACTTTCCCTTAGAATATAGATGCAAAAATCTTTAATGAAATACTAACAAAATTAATCCAGTAGCATATTAAAAGGATGATACAGCATGGCTATGTGGGATTTATTTCAGGAATACAAGGGTGGTTTAACTACAAAATCAATGTAATATTCCACTTAAGTAGAACAAAGGGGAAAAACCACATGATTATCTCCATAGATGCTGAGAAGGCATTTGAAAAGATTCGGCACCCTTTCTTGAGAAAAACATTCAGAAAACTAGAATTAAAAGGGAGCTTTCTAAATGTGATAAAAGCCATGTATGGAAAACCCATAGCTGTGGTGAAAGACTGAAACTTTCCCCCTAGGATCAGGAACGAAACCAAGCACCCACTTTCACCACTGCTATTACATACTGTAAATAGAAGTTCTAGCCAGAGTAATTAGACGAGTAAAAGAAATAAGACATCTGAACTGGAGAGGACGTAGTAAAACTACTTGTGGATGACATCATCTTTGATATAGAGCTAGTAAACTAATTAGCAAAGTGTCAGGGTACAAAATAAACGGACAAATTTGTCTGTACACTAGCAATGAACAATCCGAAGAGGAAATTAAGACAGGTCCATTTACAATGGCATCTAAAAGGAAAAAAAGTATCTAGGAATAAATTTAACTGTGGATGCGAAAGACTTGTACACTGAGATCTACAAAACGTGAAAGAAATTGACTAAGACCTAAATAGTCACCCTGTGTTCATAGATTGGAAGAATTAATAGTCTATCAGTACTAGCCAACATCATCTACAGGTTCAGTGCAATCCCTGTCAAAATACCAGCAGGCTTCTTTTGCAGAAATGAAAAAGCCAGTCCTCCAATTCAGGTGGAATCGCAAGGGGCCCTGAATAGCCAAAGCACTTTTGAAAAGGAAGAACAAATTTGTGAGCTACACCCGCTCCCCATAATTTGAAAGACTCACTCTACCTGGTTTCAAAATGTACAACAAAACTGCAATAGTCAAAGCTGTGTCACCTGAAAGTAACGTGGCATACTGAAACTGAGATAGGCTTAAGCTGGACAGTGCTATCCGTTCTGCACCCTCCACAGCTTTAGGCATCAGTGATGCAGGAATAAGACACCAGTGAAATACCGGCTGAAGTGGAAGGCGCAGTGATGAAGAATGATGAATTTTGGATAAATAGCAAATCATTCCTTAGTGTTAGTAGGTCCCAAGTATTGTATTGTACATGCTTATACTAAAAAATTATTTGTTAAAGCCACAGAAGCAAGAAGCTGAAAGCAACAAAACATGGAAGAGAAGGGAGAGACCAGCAGACACTGCCGTGTGCCTTGCCATGTGGCAGAGGAGCCCAGGGTCACCAGTGGCCAGTCTTCGGGAAGAAATCGTCATCTTGATGATGATGCCATGATTTGGACATTCTCATGGCCACAAACTGTGTTACCTGGCCTTCACTGCATCGCCTTGTGGGAATTCAAGCTCAGGAAACTGGCACAGAGGATGACACTGTGGCTGCTTCTGTTGCTAGGGAATGAACAATTGATCATTGTACTGGGGGTTGGTGTCCATGCTCCTCTACCTGCTGAAAGTGACTGAGCTGGAGAGGAGAGTGTGGCCAAGAACCTGATTGACGAGGCAGTGGGCATCTATAACAATAACGATCTGTTGTTATTGTTGTGTATTGCTATATTTTCCTGCCCAGCATCCAGCCTTCCTTCTTTTCCATTAGGGAAACTCCATCCACCCTCAGTCCTTGTGATTTGTTGGTGTAGGACACATCCTAGGGGTGGTTGAGGAACCACCTGGACAATCAGAACATTTCATCCCTCTGATCACATTTGGTTCAGGAATGAGAAAATAACTTACCTTTTTTTTTTTTTTTTTCCTTAATCCAGTTTGAGTTGACTCTCTAACACTTTCAATTGAAAGAGTCCATCTTCACTAATGTAATTGGAAATCAAGATCAATGGGCGATTGGGGATGCTCCTATTGGCCACAGGCCAACCGTAGAAGTAAATCCTCAATGAGGAGTTGATGAGGATAGTTTCTCAGGGGCCCCCAGCTCTGATGGACTCATTAGCAGTGAGGTTTATCATGATACCACAAATCAATAACCTTTATTTAAACCATACAAGTCCCTCTTCTTGGATTCAGTGCTTGTTAACCAATCATTTGGACTTCAATTTAGCCTTTCTTTACTGGGAAGGGAGTACATATAGCAGGTGAAACCTGTGCCCTGGGGGTATTTGGTAGGGTGTCAATGAATAAATTCCTGGTCTGGTTTGTTAAAAATTATTTGTTGTAGAAAAAGAAAAAATTTAAAAAATTTAAAAAAAGTAAAAAATAAAAAAGCTCTATGTAGGAAAAAAGAGCAAAACAGTGTGGGGAGCAGATGTGGCTCAAGCGGTTGAGTGCCTGCTTCCCACATGGGAGGTCTCGGGTTCAGTCCCCAGCCCAGTCGCTAAAAGAACAGTGTGGTACAGGCATAAGGCAAATAGATCAATGGAATAGAATGAAAAGTCCAGAAATAGAACCACACACTCTGTAGCTGTTTGATTTGCAACAAGGGTGCCAAGTACGTGCAAGGGGGAAAGAAGAATTTCTTCAATAAATGGTGTTAGGAAAACTGGATATCCACATACAACGAATGAAATTGAACCACTGCGCTACCTCACGCCATACAGAATTAACTTAAAATGGTCAAGGACTGGGAAGCGGGTGTGGCTCAATGGATAGAGCTCTCGTTTACCATATGGGAGGCCCCGGGTTCGCCTCCCGGGGCCTCCTTGTGGGGGCAGGCCGGCCGGCCCACGCTGCGCGGTGGGCTGATGCAGCAAGACCTCACAGTGGGAGGCGGGTGTGGCTCAATCGATAGAGCCCCCGTTTACCATGCGGGAGGCCCCGGGTTCGCTTCCCAGGGCCTCCTTGTGAGAGCGGGTCGGCTCGCGCGGCACGGTGGGCTGATGCAGCGGGACCTCACAGCAAGGGGGAGATGGGCGGACGCGGAGGAAACGCACAGCGGATCGGATGGACATAGTGGGACACAGGCAGCAAGGGGGGGGATAAATAAATAAATAAATAAATAAATCTTTAAAAAAAAATAAAATGGTCAAGGACCTAACTATGAGAGTTTAAGCCATAAAACAAGACACTTAGGGACAAATCTTCATGACCTGAGATTTGACGGTGGATTCTTAGATATGACACCAAAAGCATGAGCAGCAAAAGAAACCTTAGAGAAATTCACCTTCATCAAAATTAGTAACTTCTGTGCCTCAAAGACCATCAAGAAAGCAAAAAGACTACCTACAGAATGGGTGAAAATAGTTGCAAACCATAAATCTGAAAACGGCTTAATATCCAGAATATGTAAAAAAAAAGCCTGCAATCAACCACAGGACAACCTAATTTAAAAATGGGCAAAGGACTTGAACAGATATTTTTCCAAAGAGGATATATGTATATATAAACGGTCAATAAGCACATGAAAAGATGCCCAACATCATTAGTCACCAGGGAAATGCAAATCAAAACCACAATTAGATACCACTTCCCATTCACAAGGAGAAACTGGGATTCTGATACATAGCTGGTGGGCATGACGATGGTACGGCCATTGTGGAAAGCAGTGTGGCAGCTGCTCAGAAAGTTAGGTACAGAATTACCACGTGACCCAGCACTTAAAGCTCCTGGTATATGCCTAACGAAAGCTGAAGGAGGATCTCATACTGGTGCATTAGTCACTGCACTCAAATGTTGGTTCTTTGCTGGAATTACACCAATGCAGCTTTGGGAAATTAAACCCGCTGCCTGTCCTACCAGGAAGGAGCCAGAACAAGGATGTTTGGCATACTGAGAGCCTCGCCTCCATTTGCAGTGGGTAGCAATTCCATTTCTTTCCAGTCCTGGTCAATTTGGTCCCTGGCATCTGTACTTTTCTAGAAAAGCTGGTTTTTTTTTTCCTCTCTTTTTAAAAAAAAATTATTTGCCCTTTTTTCTCTTCTTTGCCACCAAAGAATGAGCCATGACCTGTGCTTTATTTCTGTCAGAGAATAGCGAATTAAATATCAGTCCACCTGTTTCGTTACTTCTGCTTATGTGGTAGGTAAAGACCACGTCCGTGATGTGAGTTGTTATAGTAAGCTGAGACGGGTAAAATGAGAAACCTAGTGCAGGCTGGACAAACTTCTGTGATTTGAGGACTGGGCGCGCCGTGCTGTGTGGCAGGAGATCCGCTTTCATTCATTTCAGGCCTTGGAAATGTGAGGGCCGGCCTCTTTGCAGGTGAATCGTGGCCCTTGAAGGCAGGATAAAAGCAAGTGCCTCTCAGGGTTGAGGCTAGGAAGGGCTAATCCACCAGGTTGATCTTCGGCACCTTTGAAATTTGGCAGCCGATGGGGGAGGCGAGGAGGGGCCGTATCTATAAAAGCCTTAGGTTTCGTGGCGTTTTGGGGTGGGGTGCAGCCAGAGCCAGCTCCTTCCCCCGAAGCCAGTAAGCCGGGAGTTGGGGGGCTGGGCCACGAGCCAAGACTGGTAGTAGCACTCAGCACCCCTCACTGACTCCTGGGAACATCGTTCGTTAGCGCCCAGGTCGGTAAGTAAACGCCCGATGGTCTCCAGTAAGGCGAGCTACAGAAATACGCCTGCCCGAGAGGTGCGGCGGGGCAGTGGGGCAGAGCAGCCCCCTGAGGCCCTGTCGTTGTTGGCATGCATCTCCGGCATTCTCTCCAGACGCTTCCTAGGTGTGGACACAGCCCGTAGCCAGGGGACTGAGCTGGAAACCGCCTGATGGGCTGGGAACTGGCTCCGCTGGTGTTCGCGTCCTCAGGGATGACGGCTCCGGTCACTTTGGGGTGGTCGTCCGTCTCCCGTTGCTGAGCACGGCGATGCAGACCTGACATGGCTGCCTGCGAGGCCTGGCGTTCCAGGGCCGTGGCCGCGCCCGGGAGTTCTGCTGAGAGCCCGGCCGTTGCTCTGAGCCGTGCCTGTCCCGCTTGCATTCCAGAGGGCTCCACCCTGCAGGAGCAGACCTTCCAGGGCTCCCTGGAGTTCAAGAACGTGTGCTTTGCCTACCCGGCCCGCCCGGAGGTGCCCGTCTTCCAGGACTTCAGCCTCTCCATCCCCGCTGGGTGTGTCACTGCGCTGGTGGGCCCCAGCGGTTCTGGCAAATCCACAGTGGTTTCGCTCCTGCTGAGATTGTATGACCCCGTTTCTGGTAAGTGTCACCCGTTGCCGTGGAGAAGGTCGCGGGCTCGTGCCTGCCTCTCCCAGTCCAGCTGGCCCCGCGGTGCCAGTCCCCATCGTCCAGCGCTGTGGGCAGGGAGGCAGCTGGCGAGCCGCACTTCGTGGCTGTGCCGGGGAGCCCTCGCGGGCTTCTTGGAAAAGCTGCGCAGCCCGGGGCAGCCTGCAGTGGCCGCCTGGGCCTGACGCTGCTCAGTGGTGCCGGCGGCGGCTCGTGGCCTCAGCCAGCGGATGGCTCCGTGGCCTCAGCCAGTAGACGGCTCCGTGGGAGCCAATTTGAACCGTCAGACATCTTAAAGGACTGCAATGGCTCTGTTTTATTATTATTACTTATTATTTTCATTATTTTAACTGGATTATAGCATTTTTAAGAGCAAAGAACACATTATTTTACCTCTTTACTCCTTGGGGCCTGGGTAGGTATTGATTTGATTTTGGATTTTTCTCAAAAGTTTTTCTCATAATATTCTACTATAGGATTTCTCGGCAAGTCAACAACAGCTAGTAAAAATCAAGTCACGTGGACTTTGTACGTGCTGTTGATGCCCTGGAGAATTTACTTGAGCTGTAAACGCTCCCCATGGAGTCCGCAGCTTTCTTAAATTGCATTTCACTTATTGTTTGCCTCTGGAATCACCATCTACCTGCTATAAAATTCTGAGTTTAAAAATCCTAGTTAGGTGCACACAAGTCAAGTAACAAGTACTGAGTCTCAAGTTTCTTCATCACAGTGGATAAATCAAAGCAGGAGAAAGGAAACCACGTACACTCCTGCCGTGTGTCGCCTGCAGAGCCCTTGTATTTTTTGGTTCTGCCAGTGCAGGAAGGCTTACAGCAGCTGGTGTGATTCCAGGCTGCTGACGGAGAAGCCCGCGGCCTCCTACCCTCGAGTGTGTCCTCGCGGCATCTCCTCAGACAGTGCCGTCGTCGTCACCACCAGGCCGTGGTTGAAGGCGCTCCGAGTGTAGACGTGATTCCGTTAGCTCAGGTCACAGAGTTAGCATCTAATTATTTTCAGTTCTGCTGCTACATTGATTGGATTCTTAGCTGTAGATAAAGATTCCCCAGAAAGGGATATTTTAAGGAGTCATGAAGAGCTCACAGTAGGTTTTAGGTGGAACTTCCAGGACACCTCCCAAAACCTGACTGTAGAACGAGACTTTCAAGGCAGCCACTGACCCTTCCGTGGGGTCAGAACTGTGCCCCGTGGCGGTATTCGTGCCACAATGCTTCGTGGTTTGTCCCTCTCCCACATACCTCCCTTCTAAGGGAACACTTCGCACAAGTGCCTCTTGTTGGTGGAATCCTGAGTAAATATAGCTGCTGGGCATCTGGAAAGTTCTCTGCACCTCTGAGGTACAGGAAGATGAGCTCGATGGGTGGACTGGTAGGCAAGGTTGTCACGCAGCCACTAAGGGAGGTGCTAGACCTGGATAATCCAGGAAGCTTCTTGTCGTTCTGAAATTCCATGAAATCTGCTTATTTTTTTAAAAATAAGATTCTGTTTGTAGATTTTGAGTATTCTTTTCATATTTACAAACCTGAGTCTGGAATTTGTCCGTATTTATATTAGCATTAACCCCATGAAGTCCAGTGACCCTCTCCTTTCCTTTCTACAAGGAACTGTCCATCTGGATGGCTGTGACATCCGTCACCTAAACCCAGTCTGGCTGAGGTCCAAGATTGGAACAGTGAGCCAGGTAGGAGAGAGTGACCGCCTGTGGCACGCAGTCCTTTAAGTTGCTTTTGTCACTTATCCCCATCTTGAACCTCTCAGGAAGGAATGGAAGTTTTCCAGGTATGTTAAGCTAAGGTGCTTAGGTTGGCAGATAGTGCTGCTTCCTGAAGACCTTTATACTTCATCTGGTTGAGGCACTGCAAGTTTAATTGTTTGATTTTTAGAAATGTTCAGATGGGTTCTGTCAAATGTCATGTTCCTGTCTGGTTTGTGTACTCCAAGAAGTAGTGGAGGGGAGCGGATGTGGCTTGAGCGGTTGCGTACCCGCCTCCCCCATGGGAGGCCCCAGGTTCAGTTCCTGGTACCTCCTGAATAAACGTGGACAAACAACAAGCAAAACAAACAAAAAACCCAACTCAGGGAAGCCATGTGGCTCAGTGGGTGAGCACGTGCTTCCCATGTACAAGGTCCTGGGTTCAATCCCCAGTACCTCCTTTAAAAAAATAAAAAGGAGTGGACAGCTTTGCACAGTGGCAGATTCGTAGCCAGTGGGGCTTATCGACTTGTGATTATTGCTAATTGAGAAAGGAATGGGTGGCGATGGATTGCACTTAGTCTTTAATGGGAAGCCGGCAGCTGGCGAGTGCAGCCCATCTCAGGGTCTCCAGTGCCCGAGGGCAAGGGGACTCACATCTAGGAAGGGCCTCCTGTATGCCAGGCCCCGTACAGGCCCTCGATGTGGTATTTCATTTCCTGCAGTGTAGTGGGGCCTGTATATGACAAATCACAGTGGCAAAAAAAAGGAATTTGTTTAAAAGCTCAAACCCAGAAGTAGAACCAAGAAAACAGCCTATGTTCTTAGAGAACGATTTCAGTGTTTCTTGGATGTAAGCACTATATTAAGCTCCTGTTTTTTAATTCATTATGTCTGAAGACTGCTCCGAAATTTGCGATAAACAGTGTTTTTCTTCCCAACCTACAGGAACCAGTTTTGTTTTCCTGCTCAATCGCCGAGAATATCGCTTATGGCGCGGACAACCCTGCCCTGGTGACCGCGGAGCAGGTGGAGAAAGTGGCCGACCTGGCGAACGCAGCTGCTTTCATTAGGAACTTCCCCCAGGGATTCAACACTGTGGTTGGGGAGAAGGGTGTTCTCCTCTCAGGTAAGCGTGTTGCCGCTGCGTGGCAGAAACGGCTCCGTGCGAAGAGCCCTGCAGACACTGCGTGCTGCAGTGCTGCCTCCTAATGGGTCCTCGTGCTTGGGTTCACGAAATTAGCCCCATCTTTCTAGCATCTCTTTCGTAGGTGGTCAACAACCTCGACCCCAGTCCTTTCAGTTTCTACCCCAAATCCTCACTGTGTGGTGCTCAGCCATGGCAAGCTTTTTCCTCATCTGAGAAAAGACGTCTCTAGCAACCCAGATCCTCGAGAACCGCAGGAGATAAGAGATGCAAGATGACTTGATTAGCCCCTGGAGGCAGAGACTGCAAACAAGGAACGGAACTGAGAGCTTTCGTGACTCTCCAGTTTGTGCTTTATACCTGACCAGGTGTCCAACACACGTTCTCTCTGAAGGGCCAGATAGTCAGTGTTTTGAGTGTTGTGAGCCACATATGGTCTCTTTCGCATAGTCTTCTTTTATTTTTTATCACAACCCTTTAAAAATGTAAAAAACATTCCTAGCCTGAAGACCGTCAACAAGCAAGAGATTTGGCCAGCAGGCCTTGATTTGCTGCCCTGCACCAGACAAACGGACACGCTCTCGAGCATGAGCCCAAGGCGCTGGGTCCTTGTGATGTTGAGACCACGTCTAGCATAGCGTGTCTCGCTGTGGGTACCATATTTCCAGGAGGGAGAGGGCAAACTTATTTTGTATTGCTACAGAGAGCAGAAGTGGGGTCAGTGAGAAGAACTTAAAGAGAAGTAAGTTTTCATTTAAAAATAAGTATTTCGTTACCAATATAGAAATGTGTTTTCTTCCAACGTGATGAGCCCCGTCATGGGGAGTGTTTGAGCGGAAGCTGGTTGCCTCTGTGTCAGTGACGGTCGCAGGTAGACTACATGCCCTTGCACAATAGTGCTTCCCAGCTCTTGATTGTTTGCTTGAAGATGGACCACAGAAAATTTAAAACAAATGTTTTAGGTTTACTGTGTGAGTGTGTTGTTTTTGGTGAACTGTAGGGAGTAGGTAAAAAGATGATTTTATGTTTTTGGTAGCTATGGGAAGCTCCCAGAGTAGAATGACAAGTTACTGTGTAAAAGTCAGCTGCCTCTGTATTGCTGGAACTTGGTCTTGGTCAGAAAACCAGTTGGAGCGATGGCTGAGGCTGCTCACGGTGAAATTACTGAGCAGCAGGAAGCTGCAGGATTGGACGGCAGCCTCTGGTTGGCTGTCCCATTAGCACCTCACCTTCTTCCTTGGAATAGATGACTTCATGACTTTCCATCTAGCAGGATCCTTGAGCTCCATCTCGCCGTGAACTTACCCAAGATTTCAAGGATTAGAGTGGCTTACTTTATTCATAATCTCCATTTTCTGCATACACACATTCTACTGGGAATGTCTACTACTTTTCTGCAGTGTTCTCTAGGGCAGGAGAAAGAAAGTCACATGAGAATGGAAGATGTGAAGACAAGGTGCTGTGAAGCAGAACAGTGGAAGTGAAAATGCCAGCAGCATTGGTGCTTTGTGCTCCCATCTGGTTCCCCTGCTACTAGTATGTGTAGTAGTTAAAAGATTTGAACCCCATCGCTCCTTACCAGCTAACTGTATGAGACCTTGGACTAGTTATTTTTGTGCCTCAATTTTTCATCTGTAAAATGGGAATAATAGGATCTACTTCATAGAATTTGTTGTAAGGATTAAATGAAATCATATATGCAATGCATTTACAAAATGCCTGGTACCTAGAAAGTCTGCAATAAATATTCACTATAACATTATTAATTTTGAGATCAATGGGAGCTATATATATACTTTTTTTATAAACATACATACACACACACATATGTATTTTTTTAAAGGGACTTTTTTTTTTTTTTTAAGAGTTTATTCCCCCTGCCCCCGCCTTGTTGTTTTGTGCTCGCTGTCTGCTCTCTGTGTGTTCTTCTGTGTCTGCTTGTCTTCTCTTTAGGTGGCACTGGGAACCGATCCTGGGACCTTCTGGAGTGGAGAGAGGTGCTCAATCTCTTGCGCCACCTCAGCTCCCTGGTCTGCTGCGTTTCGTTGTCTCTTCTCTGTGTCTCTCTTTGTTGTGTCATCTAGCTGGGCCAGCTCTCCACGTGGGCCAGCACTCCTGCGCGGGCCAGCACTCTGTATGGGCCAGCTCCTCTCAGGCCAGCTCACAGCTTGGGCCAGCCTGCAGCTCGGGCCAGCCTGCATTTCACCAGGAGGCCCCGGGAATTGAACCCTGGACCTCCTATGTGGTATATGGGAGCCCAATCGCTTGAGCCACATCCACTTCCCGACATATATATATTTTAAGGTACCGCAGCTGGGGATTGAACCCGGGACCTCGTATGTAGGAAGCTGGCGCTCAACCACTGAGCTATATCAGCTCCCCTGAGTTGGTTGGTTGGTTGGTTTTTGCTTATTTGTTTTTTTGTTACTAGGAGGCATCGGGAACCGAACCCAGCACTTCCCATGTGGGAAGCAGGCAGTTAACTGCTTGAGCCATATCTGCTCCCCTCTGTGTTTTTTAGAATACCTTTCTACAATATCCATTTCAGCTATTGCTGATTGGAAGAAGTTACCTTTAAATTGCCACAGGTTTAGGAGAACAGCCTATTACCAAGAATTTTTGTTAAGCCTTTCCTTTTTTTAATCAATTTTATTGATATATATTAATAAAGCATACAATCCATCCAAAGTGTACAATCAGTGGTATTTGGTATAATCACCTAGATGTGCATTCATCACTTCAATCATTATTAGAACATTTTCATTATTCCAATAATAATAATAAACAAAAAAAATACAAAAAACTTTAACCCCTTAAAATCACCTTTCACTCTTGCTATGCTTCCCCTGCCGTGCATAGCTGCTATTCTGTTTCCATCTTTCCAGTTTATATGTATTTATATTTTATATAGATGGAGTCAAACACTGTAATACTTCTTGTCTAGTTTCTTTCATTTAGTATATTTACATTTTTTTCCCCCTTAATGGAAGATAATATATTAATATATACTATACTATGCACTATTGTCCATATTTTGCTTTGGTTGTATTTTTGCCTGATATTAACATCTTGTAACATTAGCATACATGCCTTCAGCTTCAAAGAAAAACAGTCTTATATATGCATTATTAAAAAAAACTTGTCTTTGTCAGGTGGACAGAAACAGCGGATTGCAATTGCCCGTGCTCTCCTGAAGGTAAGCTGGAACCGCTTGTCTGGGTTTTTCTGTATTGTTTTTAATCACGGACATTGTAATTTCTAATACTTTTTCTTTCTTTTCTTCGTGTGTAAGGAAGGGGAGGTTAGATATATGGTTGACAGTTCAGTTGTGATCAGGGAACATTTTCCAAATTTGACGAGTACTTCTTGAGTGCCCAGCATGGTATTAGGACTGTTAGAGGAAAAAAAAGTTTAACACGTGGACCTTCCACGTGGAAGCAAACAGTCGAAATAGTGATTAACGTGAACTATCAAACAACGCTAATTTGCTTAATTGAATAATACACAAGTAACTGCCAGCTTCATTTTACAAACCTTGAGTACTTACGTAAGACTCCTAGGAGGAGGGGAGAGCCATTTTAGCTGAGTCATGACATTCTATTTATTAGGAAGTTACAGCCTTCCCCTCTGTTAAATGGCTCTTCACAGGCTTGTGATTTTTTAAAAAACTTTCATTGATGCATATTAATAAAGCATACAGTTCACCCAAAGTGTACAATCAATGGTATTTGGTATAATCACATAGTTGTACATTCGTCACTTCAATCACTAAACAAAAAACAAGAAAATTCTTCACCTCTTAATCTGTTTCCCCTGCTGGACATAGCTGCTATTTCTGGCTATTCTTGCACAATTTTTACTTATTTATTAAGCTGTTTTATTGAGATATGTTCACATACCATTTTTTTTTTAAACAGATTTACTGAGGTGTGATTTATATACCAAAAATCTCCCCATGTTACATGTACTTTTAGGTGACGTTTAGTAAATTTATAGCTGTACATCCATCTTACAGTGCAATTTTAGGACATTTCCATCACTCCTAAAGGTCCCTCGTGTAGCCATTTCCTGTTTCCCTAGGCCCAGGCCCCAGTCTACTTCCTATCTCTATATAGATTTACCATTTTTGGACATGTCAATAAATGGAATCAGACATATGGTCTTTTGTATCTGGCTTCTTTTACTTAGTATAATGTTTTTGAAGTTTATTCATGTTATAACGTGTATCAGTAATTCATTTATTTTTATTATTAAAAAGTTTGTTTTTCTAATCATTTATTTTCAATTTTTTTCTTCCTCAGAATCCCAAAATTCTTCTCCTAGATGAAGCAACCAGGTGAGGATATCTTAATAGTGAAACCCAATTCTTCTTCTGTAACTCATAGGGATGCAGCTGAAAATGCCTTTTCTCCCTGACGTTATAAAGTTAACAAGTTTGAATTGATAATGGCAGTTAGGAGCCAGTGGACAGACTCGGCCAAGATTCTAGGTTCCTCGTTCCAACGCAGACATGCTCGTGACGAGTCCTTCATCGCGCTGTAGTCGGCAGATGTGCAGAATTCTTTTCCACTTACATGACATAGTTTGAAGATCAAGGAATCCCAAGCTGCTTTTTAAAAATAGCTTTAATCCAAGCAGTTGAAGGAAGTTTGGCCCTAGTAAAAGTGCACTGCTAGCGAAGGGTCTCCGTGCGGACCATCAGCGTGGGCACGCTGCGCGTGGCACTGACGCCTTTGCTCTCTCGTATTCAAGTGCGCTGGACGCGGAGAACGAGCACCTCGTGCGGGAAGCGCTGGACCGCCTCATGGAGGGGAGGACGGTGCTGACTATCGCCCACCGCCTGTCCACCATCAAGAGTGCCGACAGGGTGGCTGTCCTCAGCCAGGGGAGGGTCGCCGAGTGTGGGGACCATGAGGAGCTGCTCTCAAGACCAGACGGGCTGTACAGGAGATTAATGGACAAGCAGAGTTTTATTTCAGCATAATAGGCCAATTATTTGTCAGTTGAAGGTAAGAGACTTGAAAGCAAAACAGCAATGCAGGAAATAAAACCTGGAGACTATATGAAATCTATAAATATTTCAAGTTATTTGAAATACTTATTTTTTCCAAAGTGTGTAAAATATTCTTTTGAAATATACATGCCCTCCAGACCTTTTTATTCAGAGTTTTACTAATTGTAACTTTCTAAATGTCTATAGCACTGAAGTTATTTTCAGGTTTTATACTTGATTTTATCTTGAAATATTTGAATTAATAGAGCATGGCATCTCATTTTCTTTAGCCTGCTGCCACAGATTGAAAATATTGTCAGCTGATAACTTTTAAGATAGAATTAAAAAAAAAAAAAAAGAGAGAATTATAAATAACAAGCGTGATTATTTTAGGCCAGTTTATCAGCCACTGTGTAATTGTAGTATTCTACCTGCTTTGTGTCTAGTTTTACTTGGTAGAATAATACAAGAAGAAAATCTAGCCTTTATTTTATCTTGATAATTTCATGAAGTGAATCTACTAATATACAGAAATAGTTAACATCAAATGGAGAGAAGGGAAATTTTATATTGCCAATCTTCTGTGTCTCAAGAGGAGTGAGAGTCTAAGAATGTGTGTTAACTTGGGATGTGATTGTTTTGAATGTGTGTGGTTTTCAGCATTTTTGGCACACAGTGATCCTGGTTTTGAAAACAGAAGCCCCATCCTTTGAACAGGAAAACTTCTGTTTTCTTTATTCATGTATTTGTTTCTGTGAGGACTTTGGGAAGCAAGGAATGAAGTGCCAGGGATCACCAAAAAGATGGATAAAGATGAATTTTACATTTAATTTTTCTGAAGGCTTGCATTTTGAAAATTATCTTTTAAAAGTGTATAGTTCCCAGCCAAATTGAAATTTACTTTTTATCAGTTATTTAAATAATTTTGAAACTTCATTCAATGAGACTAAAATCTGAATAGTAGACTGAAATTTTCATCCTTAAAACATTCAAAGAAAGTTTAGAAGTTTTGTCTCAAAATCTCTAAAACAGTGCTGACAGCCATGAGATTCAGCATATTTTCCTATCAATGCTACTGATTTTCTGATGTCTCTTGAAAAAGTGCTTTTTCTGCATTGATGATGGCAGGACCGAAGACGTGATTATGTTTATGTAATTAAAGTAGAGGTTTTCCCACGTTCTAAGTGCTCCTCAGTCCCTGATTATACTGGAGTAGGAAACCACTATTTCATGATAAGCACTGAGCATTATATTTCATTCTACGTAAGGGAATGCGTTAATGAATAACATGAATTCAGTAAATGAAGGAATTCAGTGTTCTTTAAATTAGTGAATAGTACATCTATGACAATCATTGCAACAAGCTGTACTTGTATTCTTTATACAGTTTGCTATTATGGTTCTCAAAACGCAAACAACATGATTACAGAGTTGAATCTGGAGGAAATCTCTGTGTGCCATAGAAGTATTTACAAAATTAAATTGATCATTATATTTTATTTTCTAAAACAAAATGTTCAATTGTGCTTTTAAGTAACATTTTCTATCGTGGATTAAAACTTATAATGAACTTTATTTGTGCCTGTCACTTCTTGTAAAACTTTTTGCTACATTCAGTTTCTTATTAGAATTCGGCTGTGGGGATTCAGGAATAAAGAAAAAAGCCAGCATTACACATTTTGAAAAAAGTGAGTAATAATTACAAATCCCACTGTGAACGGAGCATTCCTCCCTAAGATGGTCACTGCCTCATTTGTTAGCTGTTTGGAAACACTGCTTCCATTCGGTAAGCATGGCCTGCCCCCACCATGGACAAGGAGGAGCTGGTGACATAGGAGCTGCCCCCCAGAAGTCTAGGAGAGCTCGGGCAGCAAATTTGATGACAAGAGGGGGGCGGATGTGGCTCAAATGGTTGGGCGTCCGTCTGCCATATGGAGGGACCTGGGTTCGATCCCCGGGACCTCCTGGTAAAATTGAAAAAAAAATATATAGAAGGCACATGGGCTGCCAGGCTCTGTGTGCCGGTGAGCCGCCAGGCCCCGGGAGCCAGGCAGCAAGATGATGACGTAAAAGGAGAAAGACAACACGAGATGCTCCGAAAGCTCCGAAAACCAGGAGCCGAGCTGGTGCAGATGGCAGAACACCTCTCTCCTACATCGGAGGTCTGCAGGATCGAATCCTGGTGAAGACTGGAGGAGGAGGATGCGAAGAGATGAAACAGACACAGAGAATTGCCCAGCGAATGGATACAAAACAGCAAATGGGGAAGGGGGGCATTTAAAATGGATCAAGTAAATAAATAAATGTTTAAAAAAAAAATTTTTTTTGATGACAAGAAAACAGTGAAATCTCACACAGAGGTATTGTTGCCAACACTGTATTCTGGTACCACTTTTTTGTTTGTAGAATGTTTGCGTGTTACCACATTTGATACTTCTGACAATCTTGTAATTTACACAGGTACCTGTCCCAGTTCACAGGTGAGGAGAAAAGCTAGGAAAGCTGTAATCCATTCAGCATGGATGATGCTTTGGCAAGGAGTGGTGGAAGAAGATGTTATAGAAAGGGGCTCCAGTGCTACGCCGAGAATCTTAGCTTTTACCCTGATGCAGAAAGGATTCATATGTTTTTTCTTACTATAAATAGAATGCTCATGGGGCAATTTAAAAAATAAGCAAGGGAGCCGATGTGGCTCGGTGGAGCGCCAGCTTCCCACATAGGAGGTCCTGGGTTCAATCCCTGGCCCCAGGTAAAAGCAAAGATGTAAGTCACCTGAAATTCTACGTGTGAAGATAACAGCTTGCGTTTTTGGCTTTGCTATTATTTCGTAGAAAGTCCATCCTTGCTGTCATCTATGCACAGGTCTCCCCTGACCTTGGACCTGACTGGTTCCCAGGAAGTAGCCACCAGTGAAAACATGAAAGGCCAAACCCTTGTAAACGCGTCTTTATAAAGTAGGGCTCCATTGTGGGAAATCCATTTTACCATAAAAATGCCAAAGCAGATCACAAAAATAAAACAACGTATCACAAAACATTGTGTCAGTGAAAAGTGTGTGGAGACTACCTTGTGAATTTCCCTTCGGGGTGTTTTCCTGATAGTTTCCACCCAGATATTAATTTACTCCATTTACGTGTACTGAGCTGCTTTTACTTTGTCAGCTGCTGGCTGCCTCCCTCGTGGAGCCAGGGCAGGGGTCAGCAAACTGAGGCCCGCAAACAAAGTACGGCTTTTACATTTTTCAGTGGTGAAGGAAAATCAAGAGTAATATTTCATAACACATGAAATTCAAATTTGAGCGCCCATAAATAGTTTTACTGGAGCACAGCCAGGCTCTTGTGTACACCTTTGTTGTGCAGCTGCTTTCGTGCACCAGGTAAGGTTGAGCAGTCACAACAGAAGGTGTGTGGGCTGCTCGGCCCAGATACCCTCCGTCCACTTAGAGAAAACGTTTGCTGACCTCGGAGCTAGTGCAGTAAACATCTGTTCTTTACTGCTTGAAGGACTTTAAATGACACTGCAAGGTAGACTTATCACGACTTTTCATTGCCAGTTAGATGCATTTCCCTAGAAATGAGTGGATCGTTTACAAGATGACTTCTTCATTGTTCCCTTACTTTTTTTTTTTTAAAGATTTTATTTATTTATGCCCCCCTTGCTGCTTGTGCTCGCTGTGTCCATTTGCTTTGAGTTTTTCTGTGTCTGCTTGTCTCCCTTTGTTGCGTCATCTTGCTGCACAAGCTCATCACGTCTCATGGGCCGTCCGCTCACCGCGCCGCATGGGCCGGCTCGCCTTCACCAGGAGGCCCTGGGAATCGAACCTGGGGCCTCCCATATGGTAAACGGGAGCCCAGCCACTTGAGCCACAGCCACTTCCCTCCCTTGCTTTTTTATTTTAGTACCTTAATCACTGAGCTGGTGTGAATGGAATTCTAACAGCTCTACCACCTCTGCAGGAAATAATTCTGGGTAGTTTTTTATTTATTTCTCCCACCCCATCCCCCCTTGTTGTTTTGTGCTCGCTCTCTGCTCTCTGTGTGCTCTTCTGTGTCTGCTTGTCTTCTCTTTCGGTGGCATTGGGAACCGATCCTGGGACCTTCTGGAGTGGAGAATCTCTTCCGCGCTCAATCTCTTGCGCCACCTCAGCTCGCTGGTCTGCTGCGTCTCTCATTGTCTCCCCTATGTGTCTTTTTGTTGAGACATCTTGCTGCGCCAGCTCTCCGCGTGGGCCAGCTTGCCTTTCACCAGGAGGCCTCGACAATCGAACCCTGGACCTCTTATATGGTAGGCGGGAGCCCAATCACTTGCACCACATCCACTTCCCTGCTTTTATTGTTGATTGCAGTGATCAGTACGATATAAATCAAAGTTTGGTCTTAACTGAAAAGGCTTTATTTTGGGGAAGGTTGTACAGAGCGGAGAAACGTCTACAAGTTGAGCCATAAGTTGGGCATCTCACACATATATACGTCTATACTTCTCAGGGAATTTTTTTTTTTAATGAAACAAAAATGGGCTTATATTGGACATACTATTTTTTTTTCTTTTTTTTTAAATTCATTTATCCCCCCTTGTTGCTTGCGCTCGCTGTGTCCATTTGCTTTGCGTTTTTCTGTGTCTGCCTGTCTCCCTTTGTTTCATCATCTTGCTGCGCCAGCTCACTGTGCCAGGCGGTCCGGCTCACCTTCACCAGGAGGCCCCGAGAATCGAACCCGGGGCCTCCCATATGGTAAACGGGAGCCCAACCAATTGAGCCACAGCCGCTTCCCAGACATACTACTTTTTTTTTTTTTTTTTT
>JAQZBX010051597.1:0-13612 GCA_029593785.1 Cabassous unicinctus | reverse complement strand
TATAAGGATTTTTACCCAACATATACACTATTTAAATGGACTATTGAAGCTCATAAATGTACTGCCTACTGTCTCTGAGGTAGTCAAGGGAGACCTGGCCATCAATCCCAAATCTGCCATTAACAAACTCTTATTTTAGACAAATCACTAACTTCTCCAGGATTCAGTTTTACCCCTATAAAACAATAAAGTTAAATTGACATCTTTCATAATTTCACTTAAAATATATATGAGGAGTAAGGACTTTCATTTTACAAATAATTTCTTCTGAATGAATTCAACTTTGCTACAGGACTTATCTATAGAACAAAGAAAAATATATTCCTGTGTTTCCTCTGAATTTTGGTTAAATCACTTGTTTAATGTGCAGAAAGGTCAATGAAAGGAGAAGATTGGAAGATGTTAAGCAAGTGCTTCGATAATAGCTACAAGAGTGTGTAAATCCCATATATCACCAGCAAAGGATAAAAAATTAATAACTTGGGAAACAAATTCCTTTCAAAGAGCAAATAAATTTTCTGTTTTAGATGCTCTTAAATAAAAAACTTGCTGATAGCAGTGGCTTTAACCTAAAATTTGTTTCCTTTTCTTCGAAAAAGTCAAGAAAATGAGTGCCATCCTTTAATTGATCATCTGTTTATGAAAAGGCATGTTCAATTCTTAATGTGAACTCATTTGTAAATAACCTCTAAAGATGCTATTACTAATTAAAGAGTGGATTCATTTGTGAATAGGATCTTTTTAAAGATCCTATTTAAATGAGGCTAAATTGATTTATGGTAGGCCTCAGTCCATATAACCGGGGAGTCCTTTTTAGCAAAGGAAATTCTAATGCAGTCAGTCGTAGTAGTTCTGGCAAACTAAGGTAAGTCAACTTTGTGTAGCCTCACAATCTTTTGATAAATTTCAAGTTTTTTAGGGGTTCCCTTCACTGTGGGCAATAATCTAGTAATATCACTGCTAAATACAGTCTCTGTACCAACATTCTTGAGATAAAGTCTCACTCACAGTTTCACAGGGGAGAACCACTAGGAGCAGAATTGAAAGTCTTCAGGGTTATGTGAGATGAGCAGGGGAGGGTTGGTCAAAATGACAGTACTGGAATTTTCTGACTGGTGAGTCACCAAATAGCTAAACGACACTCTTGTCTCTTAATTATAGTTTGTTCATGACATCATTGAGAAAGGAGAGTCTGATTACTGCTAGATAGGATATGAACTGAGAACTGAAAATAGCATTCTTTTAACACTACAAAAGTCCCTCCTCTTACTGTCTCACCATGAAAATCAGCCTCATCCACATGCACAGTAGCTACGAAAGTGAAGTAGGGTCCATATGTTTGATAAATGGCATGAACACAAGGATTTGTTCCTGAACTCACCTAAAAGAAGTGCTAAAAAAGCTGTAAATAGATAGAATTTTGGTAAATCAGTTCTGTGTTCCTGGTTTACTTTCATTAAAATATCAGTCATTTTGTCTACATTTCATTATTTTTCAGTTGGCAATGACCTCCAGTATTTGAAATTATGTATCTTAGCCACATGGTCTGGAAATTATCTTATGATACAACATTTAAATGAATCTGGAGAGGAATCATTAAAGAATCCCTCTGTAACGCTAAGGCTCCTCACAAACATATCACAGAGTGAGCTCTCTAAAAGTTAAGCATATCTTTATTTTCTTCCCTTTATTTTACTATTAGTCTTGTTATTTTCATCATAATGGTTGAGATTCTCTGGTATTGTTATTAGTTTGTACTTACTAAAAGCAGATTCTTAAATGATTGATTCAATATTCTTTAATCTATTGATACATGAAGTGACAAAAGTTGATAAGCATGTTTAGAGAGGACAAATTACAAGCAGGAACAAATCTTAGAAAGTTGAGTTGATTTTTTTTAACAGCCTAATGATTTTTGAAAATTGATGAAACATAATATCATGCAAAAATAGTAGTAAATATTCTTAAGCAAGAAATATTTTCAGACTATTAATTCAGAAAACCCATTGTGGTGGATTGAATTATGTACCCCAGTCTGGATCTGTTCTTGGTCTTGGGACACATTCTGGTGGTGCAGACCCACTGTAAATAGGATGGCCTGAATATGGTACTTCATTTAGGGTGTGGCCCAACTGAATTAGGTTAGACTTTTTTTAAAGATTTATTTATTTACTTATTTTTATTTACCCCCCTCCCCCAGATGGTTCTCTTGTTTGTTCATTGTTTGTTCACCTTCTCCAGGAGGCACTGGGAACTGAACTTGAGACCTCCCGCATGGGAGGTGAGTGCCCAACAGCCTGAGCACATCTGCTCCCCATGGGCTGCAGTGTCTGCTGGCTTGTGGCATCTGCTCGTTGTGGCGGGGGCAGTGTCTATCTCATTGCGGTGGTGCGGCATCTGCTTGTCTTCTTAGGAGGCACTGGGATGTGAACTGGGGACCTCCCATGTGGTAGGTGGGCACCCAACTTGTTGGCCACGTCTGCTTCCCTAGTTTGGGTTTTAATTCAGATTACTGGAGTCCTTTATAAGCAGGATAAAAATTGACATAGAGAAAAAAGCCACGGAAGAAGCCAGAAGTCAATGAAACCTGGAAGAGAAAGGAGAAGATATCACTGTGTACATTGTCATGTGACAGAAAAGCCAAAGACCAAAGATCACCATTGGCTAGCCCCCAAATTCCACAGTCTTCAGGGAGAAAGCATTGCCTTGCTGATGCTTCAGTTTTGGACTTCTAGCCTCAAAACCATGAGCCAATACATTCCTGTTGGTTAAGCCAACCCATTTCATGGTATTTGTGATAGCAGCTGGGAAACTAATACACCCACCTAGAGAGGTTAAAGAGATGGCAATTTAGGACAGGGGACTTATTATTCAAGACAATTATTAAGATTGAATGCTGCTTAAAACCAGCCTAAAGAATAAAAACAGCAAGAAATATACAGTAAGATAGGAGATAAAAAGGGAACAAGGACAAGTAGAATAAATCCAAGAGATGTAAAGATGAAATGAATTAATGAGAAGAGAGCAATAATAGTGTAAAAATAATGTTCTGTTTGTGGGATGACACAGTTCAAGGTGGTCTTTCCTGGACAGACCCGCATTTTTCATCCTGGAAAAGTCTCTCTGCCATTACCTCTCCTTCCAACTCTTCTGCAGGTCATAGTGAATTAGGTTTTGTGCACCTGATGTGATTATGATACTCTTGTTTTAGAGAGATCTTAAATATTGGTTATTGGACTGAAATCATACCTTTCATCTGAAGGTCACCTTATCCCATAAACTCTATGGGGCCTTTTTCACTCACTACTATATACAATTTTCTATTCAAGTCAAGCCAGTCGTTTGTATCATTTATTCTCTTTCCCTTTCCCTTTGCCCTCAATTTATGTACTCATTCTAAGTGCTATACCTTCATTTTCATTATTTCCCCCACTGGAATAATTCTGTTTTCCACAAATTCAAGTCTTACACTATTTTCAAGGAAATGTGAAGCATAATAGCTGTATTGTCTCTCTTTCTCGATTCACATTCCTTAGAGAAACGGATTGTTCCAGCTCACCTTTTATACAAGTCTATATTACAGGATGATGGCCATCCTATATTCATGTGTCTGGTTTGTATCCAGTCAGCTCTGGCTTGGAGGGGATGGAGGATGTGCATGTGGGTATGTGTATGTGGGTTGGGGGAATGTCCTGTCATCTATATGGGACTGCCATTTAGTGGAAGCTGTTAGGGCTCTCCAAAGATGGACCTGTGGCCTGTTAGTGCCCTTGTCCACAACTCAGAGTCATTGTTCTTTAACTTTCTGTGCATTCCGATGAGGTGCTGACTCCAAAACTTTTGCCTCTTTTCAGTCAATAGAGAAGCCTTTTTCTTCTAAACTTGGTTTGCCACATAAGGGTAATTTTTAACAAATGAATTTAGTTCTTTCTATGAAGTACCATATTCAGGATCATGTTGAAATTTCCATAATTGAAGAAGACATACTTATTGTTTTTAGAGATAATAAATGTTGGTTGGATATAAAACAGCTGTCAACCTTAATCTTGAAAAATTCTGTTCTGGAGCCAACTGCATTGTAATATTGTGCCTGGTTTAATCTGGCCAAGCAATGAGACAGGTGATACATAACCTCTCACTGGTTTCTTATTTTTCAGTGAAGCCCAAATGTATTCCATTGAAAGCCACGCACCACAAAATGATCAATACATATTATTATTTCCAAAAATTTCCCTTGCAAACATCATGCACTTATTTTCCCTGAGTAAAATGTGTTTAACTTCCTTTATGGTTCTTCCATATGCTGAAATACTTGTTTACATTAATAATCAATAGGAGATGTTTGGATGGATTTAATTGAGAAAACAAGGTTTCCACACAAATACTTGAAAAACCCAATACCCATAAATTCTTCCATTTTTTGTTACTTCTTCACTTTCTTGCCCCCAAGCTCATCATTCACTCAGGAACATTATAGAAATTTTAGTGAAATGTCCTCTTTTTAGTTTGTTCTAAATGTTTGAATCAATAATATGTTATTTGTTTCCTCTGATCAAAAGGTGATTTTCCTTCACTTCTATTAAATTTGCATCAAAGACAATTTTTCCATTTCAAAGTTAGTTTTTAGAATATTGATAAGGCACTCCCTATTTTCAGAGGGAACATCTTTTTCTTTAGAAGAATTTTCCTATTTATTACATAAAATGTACAGAAAACCCTTTGATTCCTGGTTTCCATATTATTTTAATTGTGTCTACCCATAGACTATATCACAGTCTTTACCACCAGTTTGATGGTGGAATAGGGACCTGTGAGTTCCTTTTATAGTTAGAATCTCAGTATGGTGCTGTCATGAAATGGAGATGGGAGAGTAAGTCCTCAAGGACCTCACGATTTATCTCATTAAAATTTATGAGCTAGTCAAGTCTAGTCTCAATAATTTGGATATGATTGAGACAGCTCACTTACATCACTAAAGAGTTTAACATATAGAATATTGTCACGGTGCTGTACAATTGTAGAATTGGAAACGTCCTTAGATGTGCTCCAGTCCAGAGAGCTTTAAAACTCTGTTTTCTAGGAGTTTAAGGGGGAAGGATGGGGAGGTGATGAGAAGATGCAATTCTTTATCCCCCAACACCATTTCAACCAGGGACCACAGATCTATTTTCAAATTGGTGAAAACTGAATACCTCTTAAATTATTTGTCTTTTTCTCATCCCTCAGAGTGAGAGGTTAGACATTGGGTAATTTTTTTTTTTACCAACAAAAGTATCTTAATCCCTATCCTGCATGAGTGTAAGAAAAATCTAATTTAAATCATTTTCTTCTATCTTAATAATTTTGAGAATCCTCAGAGCTTAAATATCTCACAAATTTGCTGTGGCTTTGATTTATCATCTTCCACTAGACAACACCTCCAAACTATGTCTTCTGTCTACACAATTGCATTACAAGCATGCACTCAGCACACTCATATTCTTTTCCAAAGTAAGCATTGGATATGTCAGTTAAAACTTCACTAAAGCTTTATGAGCCATTGATTTTTCTAAGCTCTTCTGAGACATGGTAGCAGCATCTTATCACCATATATTGCCAGTGTTAAATGCTGTATCCCAAGACAGTGCACTTACATACTACCCCTTAACCAGATTTATTTTCTACCCCTCTTGATCCAGTACCTTCAGGATTCAATCCCAAAGCACTCTACTAGTTCCTGCCAGGACATGTTGACTAGGTCTTATGTCTCCCTTCTTGATACATTCCCTTTCTGCTCTTAGCCAGCTCAGCCTTTCACCTGTGCAATAAGAATCCTAATTATTGACTTACTGGTCAGGAGAAGCAGTGAAGACAGAGCTGACTTGTGGGATAGTGCCTCTCCATCAAGTTCAAACAAGGCTGAAACACTTGCCCTTTAAGTTGTGGTGGGCTATTTCTGCAAGCTTAGAGAATCCAGGGGAATCTGAAGATGAAAGATTTTCAAGTGCATTGAACAAAAGTCTCCATCCAATATCTTTGGGTCCCAGTCTTTCCCAGTCAGGGCCCTGGCCTTATAGCAAACTTAACTAATTGGGGAATTTAGCTTTCTTTGGAGCTCTGCTATCCTTTTGAGTAAATCTGGTCTGTAGCCTTTTCTGCCCTCAGATTGCAGGAAATAAGAATCTCTTTATGTGTTTCCAAGGAGCTTGTCTTAATTTTCAGTGCTGCTATGACAAATACAACACACTGGCTGACTTACTAACAGGAATTTATTGGCTCATGGTTTGACAGGATAGACGTCCAAGCTCAAGTCATAGGTGAGACCATGCGTTCTCTCTGATGTCTGCAGCATTCTGGTGATGACTTGCCAAAATACTTGGGTTTCCTTGGCTTACCTCTCTGCCTTTGGTCACACGGTGATCTTGCCCTCTCCTTTTGTTAGTTCTTCTGGTTCCCACTGAACTAACTCTGAAAGGAGTTCTTCTGGCTCCTTTCTATGTTTTTTTCTGACTGTCATGTCTGAATTTGCTATCTTTATATGGCCTTCAGTCATGTGTATTAAGACCAACCCTTTTTCAATTTGGCCACACACTAACTAATAATAGCAGCTTCAAAGGGTCCTATTTACAAATGAGCTGACCTTCATAATGAGCCAGGTTAAGATATGAACATGTCTTTTGTGAGGGACATGATTCAGTACCCAAAAGAGACCCTTTAGCTTTCACACTTAGCCTTAATTGGTAGTTAATTTTTCTCAGACTTTCATTCTCTCTCTCCAAAGAATCAACTGCTCCCAGAAGGCACCATCCAATGTCACTGTCCTTATAATAATTACTATATTCCTTATATATCTCAAATGCTTAATATCTTGCATCAATGTTCACCAGTTTAGCATCCCTAGACACTTATGGTGAAAAGTTTATAATTGCCACCTAGTGCCAGGGGCAATTTCTTCAGTACCTCATTGCTTACTGAGTAGTGTTTGATCCAGCTCCTAAATCCTATTTTAACAACTGCTTTCTCAGGTCATTTCAACCCAACCATTACAGGCTGAGTTCCCCAAGTCTGAGATGGAAACTAGCAAATATGAAGTTCACTAAGAAATATCCTTGGGATAAACAAGAACATTGGGAGAAGAGAACAAAGCATATTTGGGTGGAGGGAGAATTTAGGCTGTGGTGGAGTTACAGCAAGCCCTCAGCCACTTCACAGATAGCTCTGAAGTTGGCATGGCTCTTCAGCTTTGTCTTGAATTAGAGAGAGGTGGCAAGACTTTTATCTACTTTCATGGGCCAGTCATTGGATGTAGGCCTCCCCAGAAAGGGAGTATGACCTTGAACAAGGCAGCTACCTTCAATGAATGACATTTTCTAGGGAGGGATGACATCTGAGAGTTGTCAATCTTTGGAGCAATCTTTGGAATAACTGGTGAATAAATCCTTTGGCCCTAAAGTAGATATCTAGGTGATGTGACCTAGCATCCTTTACTGAAGGATTAGGTACTGGTGGGGACATGTCAAAAGGACCCAGGAACTGGGTTGAAAGATATTCCCCTGGGTAAATTTGGGCCAATAAAAATATAAAAAAGAATAATAAGGAATGGAAAAGAATGCAAGAGTTCATAGTTCCACTAAAAAGGAGAATGAGTAGAGCTCTTCTTTACAGAGTAATTCCAGTTAATTAATCTAGAATGATAGAATTGAATGAATTAGGAAATCACCGTTTTGCAAACATCCATGTAATAATTAATTTAGTTATCAATAGTTGCTAAAACTGTTGGCTGATAATCTGGTGAAGTTCAAGATATTCACATAATTCCAAAGTATCAACATACAGAATACACATTAATTACCAAAGGGAAACCCACCTTTACTATAAGGTGATCTGGTGGATATCACCTATTTTAGTTTTCTAGATGCCAAAATAAATACCATACAATGGTTTGGCTTAACAACAAGAATTTATTGGCTCACAGTTTTGGAGGATAGAAGGCTTGCTTCTTCATGGGGTCAGTATCTTCTGGCTGGCTGCAATCTTTGGGGTTCCTTGGTTTTTCTGGCACATGGCAAAGTACATGGCAGTGCCTTCTCCTTTCTCTTCCAGGGTCTTTTGACTTCCAGCTTCTGGCTGCTCCCTGTGGCTTTTTCCCATCTGACTTTCACTCTGTTTATAAAAATCTCCAGTAATCCAGATTAAACCCCTCACTGGTACATTTGGGGCACACCTTAAATGAAGTAACATCTTGAAAAAATCTTATTTACAATGGGTCCACACCCATCAGAATGTGGACCAAGACCAAGAAAGTGTTCAAACTGGGGTACACAATTCAATCCACCACACCACCTTAACCAAGTGATAAAACATCATCACCAATAAAAGCAAAGAGAGTAGTGATTCAGTTTCTGTTTTAATGCAATGGGAAGTACACAACATCATCTATGTATTGTTCTTGACAAAATGTTAATCATGAATCTAATCATAAAGAAGCAATTGGACAAATCCAGATTATGAGATATTATATAAAACTCCCAGTTTGGATGCTTCAGAGAAATCAGAATCATGAAAAAAAAAATGTAAGGGGACTGCTCTAAATTAAAGAAGTTTAAATAAATATGACAAATGTACTATAAGATCACTGATGAGAACCTGGACTGAAAGCAAAAAGATAAAAATGGAATTTTGGGCTCAATTGGATAGATGTGAATATGGATCATGTATTAGAAATTATTATCATATTGATATTAAGGTTTTTTGAGTGTAATAACGCAATTGTGATTATGCAGTTACCTGCTGAAATATTTAGGAGTCAAGTGTGTTGATGTCACCAAAGTACTTTCAAATGGTTTAAGGGAAAAAAGGACATGGAGAGAGAGAGAAGGCAAAATATTAATAATTGGTGAAGGTGATACAGGTATTTGTCATACTATACTTTAAATTTTACTATTTTTTCAAATATTTCAAAATAAGGGGGGGGGAATTCAAAGTCTAACTTTAACCCAAGTCCTGACACAAATTCCATGAATCCCCAATTAATAAAGTCTGTGTTAATGAATTTTAATTGTGCTTTGAATTCTGATTATGACCTTCCCATACCAATCTTTTCTTTCTAGCATTATAAGCAAAATGATTTTCAAAAGAAATTGCTACAATTGTCAAAATGAAATCTCTACCTTAGTCATTTGCATTAAATGTTTTCTTTTGACATCTTTTAGGTTTCAAAAGATTGGTTTCATTGACTGTGATGAAGGGGGGACTTCTAACTACTTTGACAAAAAAATTAAATAATAAAACATTTTGTTTCAACTTCTCTTTCCTGAAGAATATTTTATCCTTTGTCATTACCTCATTCCCTGCCACATGAATCCTCTAAGAGCTGTTAGACATAAGTGACAAAACACACCACTGTCCATCAGGATCACATATCAAACCTCCTTTTGAAGAGAACAAAAATTAAAATAAAAATTCTATATTATCCTTCTTCAGAAGGATTAGAAGAAAATGGAATTTGAGATACAAACATGTCTTAAAGTACATGTAATAGGGCCTAAATAAAC
Organism: Cabassous unicinctus; assembly: GCA_029593785.1. NCBI lineage: Eukaryota > Metazoa > Chordata > Mammalia > Cingulata > Chlamyphoridae > Cabassous > Cabassous unicinctus. The sequence continues at coordinate 4,079 of JAQZBX010051597.1, read as the reverse complement.
TTTTAAATGCTTGTCTTAAAATAAAGTGGTAACCCTTTGTGCTTCATTTTTTAAATAGTTATAGTACAATTATTTAAGGACCATGTCTTTCATTTCTTACATTTATTGGCTTCACTGACAGACAAAAGTTGTCTAAATAATATACACATATGATAAAAGCTTCAACTCCCCTCAGTATGCAATTTTCAAAACACCTCTTAGTTTCATGTTTTCAATTATTTTAGAAGTGAAGATTTACCTTTTCTAGTACTTTTCTGAAATAACACTTTAATAAAACTCAAGCAGATTTTAAAAACAAGTATATATTTCTGCAAGAGTTTTCTTTCTTTGTTATTTAAAGACTTCCTCTCATCTGGCATTTGCTCTAGTATGTATAGACTGTATAGATTCATATACTAAAACATTTGCACATATATACATATAAACTCCTAACACAATATTAAAGCAGGTGAGCCATATTTATTTCATCCTGGGAAATATATGAGTTTAATGTAGAAGAAGCTAAAACAGAATCCCAACTCACTGTTTTTTTATTTTTTATTGGAGAAACACTCAAGGTGTTTTGTGGGAAGAGAAAAATCTCTATAGAATTGAACTGCAACAGAATTTTTATGTAAAGCAGTTTTATTTGAAATATATTGTTCCAGACAGCAGCAAAGAAAACAGTTTTAATCCAAAATGCTTCCAGGCTCAGTCCCTTCTGGCCAATTAATTTGATTTCAGTAATGCTCTGGTTGCCTCCGTCTAGCGATAGCTATTAAATATAGTGCTGTGTCTTTTAGAAAACTTTTATTTTACATGAGAGCCAAAAGGTAAATCTGTTCAAAATTGGACTAGGAATTGAAATATGATTTTGAAATGGAAAAATGTATTAGCCCAAATTCTGATAAATGAGAATCATTTTGAAAAAATTGGATGACAACACGTGTTAGTCTGTGTCTATCAGCCATCAGTCACATTTAGACAAAGACTGGGCACAGCTTAAGACTACCCAGAGGTTTTCAAATGATTCTCTTTGATTTTATTCAAGCTTTTGGAGAGAATGCCAACTTTTTCTGATAACATTATGATTGAATTCAACAAATTTTTATTGGAAAGTACTGGAATAAACACTATATAAGAAATAAAGATCATTAAAATACAGACTGGCCCTGCCCTTAGAATAATCTAATAGGGAAAATTAGGCAAGTCTTATACTGTAAGAAGAAGCAAAATAACGGTAACAGTTATCTATTGCTGCATAGCAAACCATCTCAACACTTAATGGCTTTAACAACAACCAATTATTTAGCTCACAGTTCTGACAGGCAGTTATGATCTCAGGCAGGTGTGGCTAATCTGGTTTGGATTCATACATGTATCTGTGGCATTTTGCAGGTCATCAGGGGCTGCCTAGTACCAGAAGAATCATTCACGCTTGCCATTTAGCTTGTTGTCAGCAGGTTTGACATGTCAACAGTGGTGACTGAGTCATGCCTCTTATTACCCAGCAGGCAAGCCTGGTTTATTTATATGGCAGTGATAGCAAGGGTCCTAACACAGCAAATAAGCATGCCCCGGGTTCAATCACTTTTCAGCCCTCTGCCTACATCGTGTCTTCTCATGTCCCATTGGTCAAAATGAATCCTATGGCTAACATTGATTCAAGGGACTGAGGAAATAGATATGATCTCTTTATGGGAAGAGTGGAGAATTGTGGATATTTTTACAATTTTCCCACAATGTCTATAACCATAACCAAGTGCTGTGGGATTCAAAAAAGGGAAAAAAATCTCATCCATGGTAGGTGATCAAGAAATATCTCACAGAGTAAGGAGGACTGGAGATGAAATCTACAATTTACATGGGATTTCAACAGACAAAAGTCTATGCTTTCCTGTTAATCTATGCTTACCACATCTTTTGGCTTCTCTCCCATATTACCATTTTTCTTCTTCCTTCCCCCTTCCTTCCAATTCCTATTTAGTGAATCCAAGAACTCATCAGGAAGAGAATGTAGTAAGCCAATCCAGAATCCTCTGAGCAGGTAGAAGAAAGAAGGATAGAGAGGAGGAGGAAAGATTAGGAACACAAAATATAAATTTTAAATCTAATAATAGCTATAGAGTCCAAGTGAAGAGCCCTGAGTAATTCAGTTTGCAAAGGAGAACTTTTAATGAGTTTTGAGGGAGCTTGTATTTTTAGAGCTTTGTTTTAGGAAAATTAACCTGATTGCAGTATGTGGAATGGAGAGGCTAGGGAGAAATACAAACAAGGAAAACAGTTTAAAACTGTTGTGTTAATTCATGCAAAGAGAAAATAATTCCTACCTACACTAGGGTGGTTGGTGGAGAAATGTGGAAATGATAGACACTTTAGAAGTAGAAAAATATGCATGTGTTGGTTGATCACCAACATTTTGGATTTAAAACTTACACTGTTAAAAATTATGATGAAATAATTTTGTTTTTATATGAGATATTTCTACATAGGCCCATTGTGTCATATTTTGGTCATCTCATTGTTGTCTCAAATAATTTCTTTTTTATTAATAATGCAAGATAGATAAGACCAGATTAAGACATTCTTTCACCCTGACAACCCCTCATAACTTTGGTCTATCTTTCAATAGCACACTATTCTCTAACTAACCCAGTTTCAAAACTCAAAACCTCCAAATGTATTTCGCCTCTTCTCATTTTTCCTCACATTCTATATCTGTTGCCAATTTCTTCTAAATACTACATCCAGCCCCCTTGTCCTATTTTTCTTCCTGTTGCTTTCACCTACTTTCTTCTTGCCTGTACTATTTTAATATGCCTCTCAGTAGAGTAGTTTCATGATACCTAGGTTTGATCTTCACAATCCTTCTTACTGTCCAAACTAATCTTTTTAACATATACCTCTGATCAGGCCATTTCCTTTTGCACAAAATTTCTATGGCTCCCTGTTCTCACCCGAACTACTCAACCTAGTATTAAGTTTTCCATCCTTGGCCCTATTTATAATTTCTAAACATGTTTCCCACTGCTCAACAGCACCAAACTTATGCATCAGCCAACATGGAAGACTTATCATTTCCTCAAATTCCAAAACACATTTACTCATTTCTACCATTCTGTTCTCTAAAATCCCAGCTATCCCTCAACAGCCAGCTAATAAGCTAACTCTCACATGAATACCTTTCCAACCATTTTAGTTGGAAATTATTTTTCTTTGAATTATATTAGTGATTTGTTTCACCAACATATTTATCAAATATTCATTTGTGTTAAAGCTATTTAGGTACACATTTTATCTTTTTTAATATATTGTATTTCCATAAATGATGTGGCATGCCTTATTCAACTTTGTCTTTCCCCACAATGTCTTAATACTGCCTTTAAAATACTTAACAAGTATGAAAGATTTATTCAACAATACCAGATACTAGAGTTTTGCTGCAACATGAACTTGTTTCTGTCAATTAAAGAGCTACTAGTCTAGGATGAGAGACAGGCATGGAAATAAATAGCAAAAGAACAAAGTGATTGCAGTAACAGAAATATGCTAGATACAATTATAGCAGGAATATCAATCCACTTGGGTAGAACCAAAAGGAGTTTCATTGTGGAGAAGATGTCTTGGCTTTTGGGAGTAAGTGGCAGTTTTTTGAGCAGTTCAGAAAAAAAGTATCTCAGATAGAGTTACTAAAGCATTCAAAGGCACAGAGGCATGGACTAGCCTTCTATGTTTGGGAACTAGAATTGTTTTTTGTTCCTCTAATACATAAAGATCATTTGTAAGAATTGTGAAAGATCAGGTACAACATTTAATTTTATTTGATTTAACAAACAAACTTTTCTTAAATTTGCAATAATCATCTTTTATATTGCCAAGTAAGGACACTGAAAACACCACCACCAACAAAAAAACTATTCTATTTTTCAGTATGCTAAAACCTATTCTGGCATCCTTCTAAATATAGTTCTTTATACTATCTTTAGATTTCATAATAATGTTTACCACAATATCTCAATATCTCATGACATTTGTTCACAATCTGGAAAACCATAATTATAAAATGATGAAAGTGAGCCTAGGTATTAAAGAATTTTAAG
>JAQZBX010051596.1:0-19351 GCA_029593785.1 Cabassous unicinctus | reverse complement strand
TGTGGATTTTCATACAGGCTGGCACTAGATCTTTCCCCGACCCCTCAAGCCATATTACATGTGTCTCTACCCTCTCTCTGCTCACCCTTTCTGCAGCCTTTGGAGCCTCGTTTTACCCCCTGTTCAGCCAGCCAGCCCGGGAGAGCCTTCCTGTCAATTCCTGGCCAGACATTCCTGGCAGATTCCTGCACAACATCACAAGCAACCTGGGGCAATGTGAAGAGCAACGGATCTGCCCTGGGATTGCCTGGATTCAAGGCTCTTTTCTACAATATACTCCCCGGGTGACCTGGGCAAGGCTAGACATTCCTTCGTGCCTGGCCTTGCTTGGCCCAGCTCAGGGCCTCAAGGAGGACACCCAGGCAGATGCTTGGCCAGGAGCTGCCCCAATGGGTGCAGTTTTCACCCTGCTGTGGTCATCCTCTCGCACTTGGAGCTAGACACTTGCATCTTACCAAAAGCATCCGCGCTGATAGATTAGACACACCTCTCCAGGGTTGCTCTAAAACTAATAAAATTAGCAATTCCGCTTTTGTCTGCCTCTCTTCCCCTTTGAGTACTCTCTGGGGTTGTCTCACAACTCCTGCCCCTCATGCCCCCAGCCTGCACCCCTTCTTTCTAAGCATGCAACAGCTCACTCTCCCTCCCTCCTTTCCTGGGTCTCTTGCTAAATCTTTCTGGTTACTTCAGTTTTTTTCAGTTCATTTACATGCTTCTGTCTCTGGGTCATCCACACACAGACCCACACATACACCTGCAGCTTCCCCCCAAACCCCCGCCCCAACTTTGAACAGGCATAACGGTGAGGGAGAGGATGGACTTCTTGGGGCAAAGCAGGGCGTTCCAGGTTAGGGGGACACCTTAAATGATGCCATTCCGGCAGGAAAGGGATGCCATTCCGGCAGGAAATCCTGACTCTACTAGTTACCGGCCATGAGCCCTGTGAACCGTTTTGTTTTAGTTTTTAACCTTCTGCACCTTCATTTCTTCATTTGTAAAATGAGGATCACGATACCCATCCTACAGGTTGAGAAATGGCTACTAGGCTAGTGAGTCTCACTTGGGTGGTGGGGGTGGAGCCGCTGGAAGACACAGCCGTTAAGGACCATAGGGCCAGGGAGTAGAGGTAAGATGTTCATCCTTTGTCCTATACACAATGACAAGCAGTGGCAGAGGCTCTCATCACACTAATCTTACAGGTCTTCCTTTCCCCACCCTGTGTGGGTAAACTCCTGGCCAATTATCTTTCAGAAAACTACACAGCTAGACTTTTTTTTTTTTTTAGATTTACTTTTATTTATTTATTTCTCCCCACCCCTTCGTTGTTTGCACTTGCTGTGTCTGTTCATCTTCCTTGTTTCTTTAGGAGGCACTGGGAACCGAACCTGAGACCTCTGATGTGGGAGGGAGGCTTCTGATCACTTGAGCCACCTCCGTTCCCTGCTTTGTTGTGTCTCTCATTATGTTTTTCTTCTTGTGTCTCTTGTGCGTCAGCTTGCCACGCCTGCCTGTCGAGCCAGCTCACTGTCTTCTTTAGGAGGCACCAGGAACCAAAGCAGGGACCTCCCATGTGGTAGTGGGAGCCCAATCGCTTGAGCCACATCTGCTTCCCTAGACTTTTTGCTCTTGGTTGATGACTGGATCCCTTCCTCTGACAGAGATGTGAATGATTGTGATGCTTAACCCCACCCATGTCTCCCACCCCCCAGAAGTCTCCATTTCCTATGCTCTCTTACATTCCAGGACCCACAGGCTTTCTGTCTGCCTCTCCTACTGCCCCTATTCAAATTAAGACTTTGAATCATTCCTATAGCTTGGGATCCCAATTTCAACCTCTCTAAGATGTTAGTTTCTTGTATGGGGGAAACTCACCTCTTCTGATCATTAAGCAAAAGAGAGATTTCAATGTAAAGAAAATGAGGCTTCCTTTTAGGAAGAAGAAAGCTGGAAAGAATGTTGTTCCCACCCTAACAATGAGAAAAAGCTGGATAAGCTACAAAATTGTATCTTTTATGGCACCCATGAGAGAGCTGAGATCACAAGACAACCAAGTGGACCAAATTCCAAAAAATGACAAGCCCCTCCAAAGCGAGATGGAATACACAGACTGTCTCTCCTTTGGCAGAGTGTGGGAAAAAGAGATGGCTGCCAAAAAAGCAAGTAAGAAGGAACAAACTAAAGCGTTAAATTCTTAGAGGACAAGTATAAGCTAGCATGTCACTTTGGAATAGCTTTGGAGAGCCTGCTCTCCTGCAAGCTCTTCTCCATGAACTTCCATGAACCTCCACTGGGTGCTCAAGAGAAAGATTTGGGGCAGGACAAGAAACTAAAGGGAGCTGACTCCACTGACACAGGAGGCAAAAAGGTAATAGATGGCTGATAGGGACAGGCACAAAGTCCTGCTTGCTTCTCTGGTCTCTTCTCTCCTAAAAAGCAAAAGCCTGAAGCCATTGGGGCAAGGGTAGCAAACCCTATAGATCCATGGCTCTGGGGGAGGGGAGTAGAAGTAAAACCCATCTGCCTCTGGAGAAGGTAGGAAACCCTCTCCCAGGACATAAGCAAAGATCCATTGCCACTGGAAGAAGAGTTGAGGCAAAATCCCTCTAACTCTCGGGGAGGGCAGGAAACCTTTTGGGCCCAGAATCCGACCCTCCTACCAAGAGGAGGACTGCACATCTGGGAAGGGGCCATTAACTGCCACTCAAGACTAACAACAGATACGAAGCAGAGTTTGTAATTTATTTGCCTTTCAAATTTTCACATGGTAGGGGGTGTATTAGTCAGCCAAAGGGGTGCTAATGTGAAATACCAAAAATGGGTTGGTCTTTATAAAGGGTATTTTTTTGGGGTAGAAGTCCACAGTTACCAGGCCATAAAGCATTAAGTTTCTTCTCTCACCACAGTCCATTGCCACGTGTTAGAGGAAGACAGCTGCCAGCGTTTGCCAGGGTTCAGGCTTCTGGGGTTCCTCTCTTCCCAGGGCTGCATTTCTCTCCGGGCTTAGCTCCTGTTTCTTCCACAAGGTCAGCTGTAGATGATCAGGTGAATGGCTTGCTTCTCTTCTCCTGGGACCTTCTTTCCAACATCAAAACTGCTTCTCAAAGGACTGCTCCAACTCTGTTCTTGCCATGCCTTTTATATTTGATTCCCCACCCACCATGGGGTGGGGCTCAATGCCCTACTGACATGGCCCAGTCAATGCCCTAATCATAACTTAATCATGCCCAGATTAACAGATCAGTTTACAAGCATGATCCAATTATATTTTTGGAATTCATAATTACATCAAACTGCCCAACTGTTACAGGGGGGAACACAAATAATACTGAAAAGAAACAATTTTTTGAAGAAAAAGAAAGGACAAAAAAGAAAGAAAGAAAAGAGGCAGGAGGTGGGGTGGGGAGTGATCAATAATCCGGGAAGCTAAGGGGGAATAAAGAAGAAACAAAAATAAATCCATCTTGGTTATCTATGACCCGTGCAGTGGAAAAGTCCCAGGCTGGGAACCAGAAGATCTGGGTGTAGCCTCAATTTTGTGACCTTGGAAAAGTCACTGAACCTTTTGGAGTTTCTAGAAAATATCTACTTCATAGTGTTACCAGAAAAAATACCATTCAGTAAGACAATATATAAAAGATGAGTATCACAACGCCTGACATGTAGTAAGAACACAGTAAATAGTTTCTTCTCTCGGTCTGGTCATTTATATAGTTCACAATCAGCAAAGCTTTAATAGAAATGCTGATCCCTAAGATGAGCTAATTGTGTTGCCCTACTATGCAAACCTGGCTCCACCATAGCTCCCTGTCCACAGCACGTATAGAGGTTGTTGGTGCCTCAGGAGAGAAGGTGGATCTGCTTGGGGGCTAGAAGCCAAGACCTTCTTTCTATGCCTACATCTCCTCCAGAGACAGAAACAGCCTGAGCCCAGAGGAGCAGTGCCAGAGGTTGGTTCACCCTTGGGAAAGAATGCCACCTGGTGTTAGTCCAAGTAATTACTTTACGGCCGTATATGGTGTGTTATTCAAGTGTTTCTCATAAATAGTTAATGAATTACTGATGGTGGCTCTACAGATTAAAAAACATTAAAGAAGACACTTTCAGGTCCCAGCAGGTATTATTAATCTAGTACAGCCCTGCCCATGATTGGCCCTGAGTGTGATCCTTTGCACTGCTCAGACCAGTGAAATCATTTTGGAGGAACCTAGAAGCCCCAAGGCCATGTGTACAGACAGACCATTGTCTTTACCAGGCTTTCTGCCCCTCACCTGTATGGCTTTCATATATAACAAGGCTGCCAAAGTGCACGGGTTGACTCCAGGCTTGGCAGGTCCTGCTTCTGAGATGTGAGATCTCTACCTGACATTATGCTTTCTCCCAACGCCCAAGGTACCCATAGCCGCCAGGCCTGAGAGTGGCCCTGCCTGCCCAGGCCTGCAGAGAAGCACGGCGGGAGACCAGGGTGTGGCCAACAGGAGAGATGGTCCACAGGCCATGGCTGCTTGTTCAGGCCCTCCATGGGACCAGGGCCTTTACACAGAGCAGGTTTGTTTCCTCTACACAGACTACATTCCCATGTCAGGACAAAATGATTTAATAGAAAAGCCCACCTTTTGGACTACTCTTTGAAATTCTACTTGGAGAGCTCACCTTCATTTCAAACTCAGCTCATCAAAAGATAAATATTTTCAGACACAGAAGAGACTTTCTAGAAATCACTATGGCCAGCATAAGTAAAAGGGTTTCTGGATCTCTAAATTGTTTGCAAAAAATTGGGGGAATAAGCATTTTTTTGGGGTGTGGTTTCCATTCCAGTTGCAATTAGATTTTCGAAGGGCCCACCTGAGAAGCCACCAGATGTATCTCCTTTCTCTTGCCTGACTCCATGTCCTGGCCTCCCAGTCCAGAGACTCTTGCCTCCTACTTTATGGAGAATACTGTGATCTTCCGGAAGGACACACTGGACCTCTCATTCCCACCCAGTAGGCTCAGCTCTGCCTATACCTATACAGGTCTTATTCTTCCACCTGTGTTCTTGATCACTCATCCTCCTTGTGCCCCAAATAGCCCCTTCTTTCTTAAATTTTGAACCTCTCTCAGTCTGGTTTCTTCTTGCTGATCTATAAACAGGCTTAAAGGGTTCCTATGCCAAAACAAAACAAGAGCTGTCTCACCTCTGCATGTTCCTGTCTTATCTCTCTGCCTCATGCGGTCTGCATTTCTCTACCCACCTCTTGCTCTGTTTTCTATCGCATCATCAGCTACATGCAAACTCCCCAAACTGTATTTACTATAATTGTCTATTGCCTCCCGAGTTCTAGACCCACACTGCCAAAAAGCAGTATAGTTTTACAGATTATAAATATGGAATCTGTGGTCAGCCAACCTGGGTTCAAAGTCTGGCCCCACTGCTAGTGTATTGTATAGGAACACAATTGTTTCGCTTTGTGTGTGTTGATCTTATATCTCACTTTGCTGAATTCATCTATTAGCTCTAACAGTTTTCTTGTGGATTCCTTTGGATTTTTTTATATATAAGATCATGTCACCTGCAAATAGATAGTTTCACTACTTCCTTTCCAATTTGGATATCTGTTATTTCTTTTTCTTGCCTAATTGCTCTGGCAAGAACTTCTAGTACAATATTGAATGGCAGTGGTCAAAGCGAACATCCTTGACTTGCTCCTGATCTTAGTGGGAAATGTTTAAGTCTTTCACCATTGAGTATGATAGCTGTGAGTTTTTCAAAAATGGCCTTTATCATTTTGAGAAGTTCCTTTCTATTCCTACTTTTCAGAGTGTTTTTTAAAATCAAGAAAGGCTGCTGGATTTTACAAAATGCCTTTTCTGCATCTATTGAGACAATGGTATGGTTTTTATCCCATCATTTTTTGTGTATAGTATATTACATTGCTTGAATTTTCATATATTGAAACACCGTTGCATTGCTGGGACGAATATCACTTGGTCATGATATATAATCTTTTTAATCTGCCATTGGATGTGGTTTGCAAATATTTTGTTAAGGATTTTTGTATCCATATTCATAAGGGAAACTGGTGTATAATTTTCTTTTTTTGTGATGTCTCTACCAGGCTTTGGTATCAAGGTAATAATGTCTTCATAGAATACATTAGAAAGTATACCTTCCTCTTGAATTCTCTGGAAGAGTTTGAGAAGGATTGGTATTAATTTTTCTTTATGAGTTCAGTAGAATTCTCCAGTGAAGCCATCTGGTCCTGGACTTACCTTTAATGGAAGGTTTTTTGATTATTGATTCAATCTCTGTACTTGTTATAAGTTTGTCGATGCTTTCTATTTCCTCTTGAGTCAATTTGGGTAATTGATGTATTTCTATGAATTTTTTGAATTTTTCCATTTCTTCTAGATTACCGAGTTTGCTGGTTGGTGTACAATTGTTCATAATAGTCTCTTATAATCCTTTTTATTCCTGTATGGTCATTAGTGATATCACCATTTTCCTTTCTAAGTTTAGTTATTTGCATCTTCCTCTTTTTTTCTTTGTTAGTTTAGCTAAAGATCTGTCAATTCGACTGATTTTTTTCAAAGAACCAACTTTTTGTTTTGTTCATTCTCTCAATTGTTCTTCTATTCCTTATTTCATTTGTCTCCACTATAATCTTAATTTTTCCTTTCCTTCTTCTAACTTTGGATTTACTTTGTTCTTGCTTTTCTAGTTTCTGGCACATAATAAGTGCTCAATAAATGTAAACTGTTATTGTTTTCACCTGCATGACCCACAAGTTCTGTAATAGCCTCAAGTGTCAACTTGGCTAGGTGATAATACCCAGTTATTTAATCAAACACTAACCTAGGTATTGCTGTGTAGGTATTTTGTAGATGTGGTTAATATCTACAATCAATTGACTTTAAGCAAGGGAAATTACCCTTGATAATGTGAGTGGACCTCATCCAATCAACTGAAGGCTTTAGGAAAAAAAATAGGTTTCTTGAAGAAGAAATTCTTCAAGATTGGAGCATAGAATCCTGTCTGAGTAGCCAGCCTGCCACCCTGCCCTGGAGAGTTTGGACTTGCCAGCCAAACACTTAAAATAAATCTCATTATATATATCCTATTGGTTCTGCTTCTCTGGAGAACCCAGTCTGATACAGATACCTTATACTCAATGTGCCTAAAACTGAACTTACCTTTCTTCTGTGAACTTCTTCTTCCTCTCAGGGTTCCCCATCTGTGTGACAGAGGTTTGCCTATAACAGGCCCATTCATCACTTCCGACTCCCCATGTTTCACCAGCCTCCTATTTGGTCTCCCGGCCTTCACTCTCTCCTACCAATCCACTCTTCACATGGCAGTCAGTTCCATCTTCCAAATCCATGAGTCTGTTCAGCTTATTCCTCTCCATTAAAACCCATCAAGGGCTCTCCATTACCTGACAGATAAACTCCAAACCTTTAAGCCTGCCATATAAGGCTCTTGGAGTTCTGGCCTGTCTTCCAGGCTCATCTCCATCTCTCTTCCGCCCACCCCAGTCCTGCTTCCTCCCTTTATGAGTTCTCCATGCTAAATTGCCAGCAGACCTCTAAAGAGCCATCCTGCTTCAACACTCTGAGCCTTGCTTTCCTTCCTGATAACAAACACCATCAGCATTGTGGTCCCTTATCCCTCTGGCATGCAGTGCTACAGCAGCCTCCTGTGTAAACATCTCCCTCCCCCAGCTCAGCAGTACCGCACATCACCATCAGATACACCTTCCTGGACATACTTGGTCACACTTCTAAGCCTTTGCACAGAATGCTTCCTCTCACTTTGCCTGCCAAACATTCATTTTTCAAGTTCTGGTCTCAGGGTCATGGCCCAGGTGAAGTTATGCGCTTCTGCAGACAGAGCACCAATCCCCTCTGCGCTCCCAGGGCATTCCCTTCCTGGCCCTGGTCTCTGTCACAGCACTCTCTTGTTCAATTGCAAGGCTTGTTTTCATAGCGGTCTGTCCAGGAGCACTAGAGCTCCTCTAGGACAGTGATGCCTACTTCCCCCCACCCCCACCCCGCATTCCCTATCTCCTTTCCTGCTTTATTTTCTCCTTAGCACTCATCACCATCTGACACACTATACATGTCACTCATTTATCCATCTGTCCCCACTAGGCTATAAACTCTATGAAGGCAGAAACTTTTGCCTATTGTGATACATCCCCAGAGCCTAGAATAGTGACTGGCACATAGTAAATGCTCAGTAAATATTTGTGGATTAAATTGTTGACTCACGATGAATGTTACATTATCTAGTTGGATGTTCCTAGTAGCTAGCACATTGCCTAGCAGGCAGTTGGTACTGAACATATATTTTGTAATGAATGAACCATGTTGCTAGCCTGTTCAAAAGAAGTTCAAGCACCAGTGTTGGATTTATCGTGCTCTACCTCCTAATCAGAGCCACTCAATTTTGAATCCCCCATGTCTCAGCATAAGACCTTATATTGTGCCTAACCATTCTGCTCCCTGCCCTTGACCATCACACCAGGCTCTGCTCTCTCTCCACACCCTTGACCACACTCCAAAGACAAATACAATTTACCCATACATTCAATAATACTTATTAAGCACTTGCAAAAGGCCAGTCACTGTTTCTGCTACTGTCCTCCATCTAAGTCATTTCCTGAAGTTGAAGACAAGTTGACCCTCCCTTAGGAAGCTTTTCCTGACCATCCACATCTGTGTGAACCTTTCCTTGGGCAATAAGAGCCCACATCTTGGCACCTCATCACTTACCGTATTAACCAATACACATACATTACACTTACACATAGGAAGATTTTACAGAGGGACCCTTTAAAGAATCAGCTTTTGAACACTTCAAGCATTTTGGAGTGAAATCTTTCTAATACTTATTTCACATTTCCCCTGTCCTCTTAAATAGAGTACTGTATGCAGAGTATCTTTCTAAACTTGAACAACTCCGGGCCATCCTTACGAACAGTATTCTGTGATGTGGCAGTGTACAAGAAAGGACAAGCAGGAATTAATCCTCACAATGACCCATGCCTGGGGTCTCCCTGAGGCAAACTACTTTTATCTTGTTCTTTCTAATGTATAGCGGCTTTAGGAATCAGATGCTGAAGCTTATTAGAATTGTATGTAAACTAAGAATAAAAAGTAGATAAGTGCCAGTCTGAGAGATTCCCTGACTTTAAAAGCCTATAATCTTCAAAGCATGGACTTTGTACAATCTGTTTTGTTGATCAGAGGCCTTTCTCACTTAACTGCTATTTTTTGGGTGTATCAGAATTCTTGAGGCTGGACAAATCACTTCTTTAAAAGTATGCTTTTAGCTCATTTAGCATCTTATATAGTCTCTTTAGCTGTTAGCTAATATATGTGTATATGCCACATCTTTTCAATTACATCGTTCCTTACTAAGATTATTTACTTCCCAAGGCCAGTAAGTATTTTATAGTCATTTATTCATTTGCTAAACATTTTTTAAAGAAATTACTCTGTGGAAAGTAGAAAAAAGATAAATAAGACATACACATGATTGAGGACATAAGATACAAATAACCAATACAAGGTAAGAAGGTGAGCATAAAATCCAGAGTGTTGTGAGAATTCATATGGAGGAGAGACTGCTTTCTGGTTGGGAGAACTGGGAAGGCTTTGGGTAAGAGGTGGCATTTGAGTTGGGTCTTAGTAGACAGGAAGAATTTCAATGGATGCCATTTCAGGATTTGGGAAAGCTGTGAGAGTGGGTAGGGAAGGAGAAATACATGCATGCATTTGTGGAACAGACATTCATACTGGAGTCATTAGGGACCTAAACCATAGTATCCCAGTGCTCAAACTGAGTTTGGAACCAATGGGTGAAACAAATGAGTGGCAGATGGAGCCCACAATAATACCTTTACTATTGAGAGCCACTTGGATTTGCTAAGGGAACTCTAGAGTGAGACTGAACCCCTCTGTGACAGGCAACATGGGCCAGGGCAGGTATCTAAGTTCTACAGACCATCACTCAGTTCTTGAGAAGTTTTCCAATGCTGACCATTTAAGCTTGAATATCCAAAATTGTTAGGTAGAAACAAACAAGAAATGGCATTTAAAGGTGACTTTATTATTCTAAAAAAGAGTTTATTTTGCACTACCCCTCTTCATGGTAAGGTAGCTAGACATAAGTAACTAAAGGGCATTAGAATCATGTTTCTGTAAAGCTCTGCGTTTTCCACCTGAGTATTAATTCTGGTGGAAAGAGACACCTGGCTGGATGCTGGCTACCTGCACCGGCCCTCTGGATGTAGGCACTGGTACTGTGCTGGGGTGGGGGTGAGGAGACCGGCCACATTGAGTGCTTGGAGTGCCATATGTGGGAGGGCAAGTGGGAGGTAGAAGGAATGAAGACGAGGTGGCTCGGGGACTGAAGGCTTCGTGAAGCTAAATCCCATTTCCCCAGCCCAAATGCCCACACTACTCCATTAGATAACCCTAACGAATTCATCACTTCAACATACACAGCCTCCACTGGAGAATTCGGTCATGTAGGCAGCTCTGGGTCCCAGCCAGATTTGAGTATCTCCCCATGGATCCCTAACTCTGCTGACACAATACTCTTGGCACAGGCTTAATAGACAATTAAGTGAAAAGAGCGCAAAGATTTACGAAAATAGTTGCCAATTGTTCAGTGCCTACTGGGCACGGGCTACTTTCCACCATCCTCCCAATTCTGTATGGTCAGTGTTGTCATCCTCTCCACCTCTCCACAGAAGTTCAGAGAGGGAAGCAGATCTGGCTGGGTCAGGATTTGAACCCACGGGTACTTACCTTCAGAGAGACTGGAACCCAGGGCTACCTGCCTTTAAAGGTGCCCTTCCAGCAGTTTCTAGGAAACTTGGGTTGGAAGGGAGTCAGAGGCAGTGCCTGAAGGGAGGATGAGGGAGAGAATTGGCTGTGGTGGCCGTGTAGGAGGATCCAGGTGTGTATGGTTATCTGTGGAATCGTTTCCTGGACTGTGTGTGTGTGTGTGTGTGAATGAGTGTGTACAGGGGTTTGAGGTGTGTATGTGTGTGTCTATGTGTGGGTCAGTTCTTGGACAGTGTGTATATGACTCTGTGTATGTATTAGTCCCTGGGCTACGAGAATAAGTGTGTTGGGGCATCGTTGAGGGCAAATGGGTGGGATTTTGTGCATGTTTGTGTTCGTGTGTGTGGCTGTGTATTTTGGGGGGCCACGTGGGTGAGTGTGTGTGTCTGCCAGGAGAGGGTCGGTTACTGGACTGTGTGTGTCTGTTTGTGCATGAGTGTGTGTATGAGGGATGAACACGTGTGCGACTGTGCGGGACGCCCAAGGGCGATCAACCCCGGGGCCGCGTGTATATAGGTGTATGAACTTGTGCGCGTCTCCATGAGGTGGAGTGGGGTGGCGGGAAGGGGAGGTGGAGTGGGGGCTGAGGGGTACGGCGGCCGGGCCCCGCCCTCCGCTGCAGGTGGGCCGGGCGGGTGGCTGGGCCGGCAGGGCTCGCAGCTCTTGGCTCGCGGCCGCGCGGGTCTCGCAGGGCTGGGCTCGGGCTGCGGGGCGGCGCCGGGACAGGAAGCGGAAAGCGGCAGTGCAGCGGCGGCCGCGGCGGGGCTCTGCCTCTACCGGAGCCCAGCGCAGGCCGCAGAGCCGGGGCCGCTGTGAGCTGAGACCCCGGGCCGCGGAGCCCGCACGGCCGGCGCGGAGGTGAGTCCTGCGAGAGGCCGAGCGCGGCGGTGCGGCGGCCCCGAGCGGCGGGCGCGGGGTGCAGATCTCCCGCGAGGAGACGCCCCTAGCCCAGACCGTGCGTGCCCCTGCGCCCTCCTCTTGCAACCCCTCCCACCGGACTCAGATCTCCTCTCGGCTCCTACCGACCGCGCCCCATTTCGGGCTTCCCGGGACCCCACTCCTCTCCCATCCCTGCGGCATCGCGCCCCTCTTGCCCCGCGCTTTCTGCCGCACCCAATTTCCTCCGGTCCCGGGATTCCCTCCCCACGCCTTCGGCGCCCTCTTCTCCCCCGGTTGGACTTAGGGGGCGCGCCCCTTGGGGGTGCGCGATCGGGTGCGCCCAGGGCGCAGCGAGCGGGCGGGCTGGGAGTGGCCGAGCGTTCCCAGAGGACCCGAGGCGGTTTTATCAGCTTCTGCGGGGGCAGGGGGTGGGGAGGGGCGCGGGCAGTCCCTGCGCTCCCCGGGAACCGGGCGCGCACCGTTGTTCCCACCCCTCTGTGGGGCTCGACCCGGGTAACCGTCACTGCCCGGGGGCCGCCTGGCCCTTCACCAGAAACCGGGACAGAGTTGGCCTGTGTTCACACCGCGTTTACAGAATTGATCGGGCTCCGAAGGCCTGGAGGGGCGAGACTGGTTGCGCTTCAGAGAGCGCAACAGGCAGGTAGGAGTTTACTTTCAAAAACGCCGGGGTGGAGCAGAAGGCGTCCGTCCAGCTTCAGTCCCGACTTGTCCCTGTTTGAGGGAATCTCACCACGCCGGGGCAGCCTTAACCACCGGCAGGACCTCATTTCCTCATGCGGCCTTTGAACTGCCCCAAGCAGTGCCCCCAGAGAAGTGTGAAGCTTTATAAAAATTTGAACGCCTGGGTGGTAGAGGCTGGGATGGGCTGGAGCCGCGGCCTGACGGCTCGGTGACGAGCCGGTGAGACATGGAGCAGTGTGAATCTATTGCTCAGTTTTCACATGCCCAAATCGTGTATAATGCTCGCGTCGCAAAGGTGTTGTGTGCTCGTTTAGCTGCTCTTTAAGAGGTGTTAGAGCGTATTATTATGATGATTGTGAGGCTGGCAGAAGCATTTTGTTTAAACAAAAAACTCTTGACGCGGCTGTGGATGGAAATGCGTGTATGTTAGGCACTTATTCCAAAAGCTATCAAGGTGTAGAGACTGGCATATACCCTGACATGTTTATAAATTTTACTGGGTTGCTGAAAAATACTGTAACTTGTGTCACCAATCAACAATGCTAATTAGCATTCTCCTTCCACTGGGGCGGGGGTGGGGGGTGGTTTGATTACAGGCTCTTGAAGTGAGATGGCAGAAACGGTCTGAATCAAGGGAGACATAATTAGCCATTTTATGTAACCACTAATTAGAGTTTTCAGTGTTGAATTAAATCAGTGTAATATAGTTGGGGCTTTGATTTGTGGGAGGAAACTTATTCTACAGTTCAAAGAAATAAGACACTTTACCTATCCATGAGCATTTAGCATTCCCAAATGTTGGTGCCTCGCAGTGTAATTAGTGAAAACACCCAGTATGGAATTTTCACTGTTAGCTGGTAACAGTGTTGGCAGTGTGACTTGGTTGTGACTTGATTTGTAAGTAAAATGAGAGAAGAATTTTGAGAGTAGCCCATTTGCAAGGTCTGCTTGCCAGGTGGTATTGTCTTATGTATTTGATCAACAGGACTGAAACCATAAAGGAAATGTAAAGTTCCTTCCCAAGCAACAATTCCACGTCACCCTTGTCTATTGAAGATTAAACAAGTATTGCGTGAAGAAGGTATTACACCCCCCCACACACACATACACACATTCCCCACTCACAGCCCATTTATCGCTCTCAACTTCAATAGCTCTTCGGGTTAGATGGGCACTTACCACTTTGTATTCTCCACATTTGGGCTGTGAACTCCTTAGGACTGACAACTATTTCGGGTTCATTTCTTTTCTCCTCCACTCCACGCAGGGCTTGGGACACTGAACGTGGGAGTAGAAGTTAAAATTGCCAAATTCTTTCTGGGTTCTATATGGTTTGGGACAATTTATGATTGTTGCCTACCCTCTGCCATGTAAATAAACTATTCTGGTAATGGCTACATTGCTATAAATTTCCATGGTAAGAGCACAGGAGTTAGACTACCAGAGTTCAATTCCAGCAATTTATCGGGTGTGTTCATGAGGACACTATTTATACTATCTTACCTCCCTTAATGGCTTGTTCTGAGGATTAAGTGCGATATTGCATACAAACGACTTAAAACAATGCCTAACACATACTGAGCACTCGATAACATAAACTGTTAGATTATCATTGCTATCATCTCTGTAAAGTGAACTAGCTATGGTTAGGGTGTATGGCATGTGATTTGGGCATCGACCTATATCATTTTCCATTAGATGGACAAGGTAGGATTTAGTTAGGGCTGAGCATGTCTCTATCAGTTTTCTTGGTCTCGCTGAAGCCTGATATGCTGTTGTCTGCATCAGTGTCCTTCTTAATCCCACTTATTAGAGCCAGCACCATGGGATTTACAGGGGAAGTAGCGCTTATGAAAAGCATTTTTCTGAACCTTAAAAATCTAATAGAGGAGAAGGGAGCCACTTGATAACAAATACACACCGTAGAACTCCAGACACATTACCCAGTCATAGCTCTTCAGAAATCTGTACCCAGCCGCTGGAGGTGTTTCAGGGGATAATTAAGGACTTGAGCCAAGAGCAATTCTTCTGGAAGGTGAGTTGAAATAAATTGGCAAGACAGGTAAAATGAGGTTGACATTTTCTTTCCTCGAGAATAGTGGCTCAGAATCATTCATTTATACGAGCTCTGTTGTAGTGAAAGAATCACGGGCTTTGTCACAAATGCTGATCCCCACATCGGTGGACTGGATAAGTCTTTTATGGTTTACAGACCACCAGTTCAGCAAAACGTTTTGGAGGCCCTGCCATGTTTCTCCGCACCCTCCTTTCTAACTCTGTTGCCTGCCCTCCAGGTAAATTTCCTAAAACACACACATTTTTCTCTGATCTTTCTGACATTCACTTCCAACTTAGTAACAGTAAAATGGGACACTGCAAGGAAGAATGGAAATCACTAGTTTACTTAGCTGTAGTTAATCGTATTCATTAAAGGTGGAATCGAAAATTAACCAGCATTGATCAAAAAGTGTACATAATTTCAGTGAAAATGTTATGTAGGTCATCTTCCATGCAAAATATTAGTTCTAACTTAAGGAATTGCACTTTAGAGAATAATGATAATGGCTGTCATTTGTAATAAGAAAAAATGTTGACTCTAAATGAAATTATTTAAGTTGTCGTTTTCCCCTTGAATACCACATAATTAAAAATGGGTGCCTTGAGAAAAATTTACCTTCTAATGTAACAGAAATATTTAATGGAGTAAACCCTTTAGAATTCTACATGTGATTAAAAATCACGTGTTCAAAGTAATGTACACACTACAAATCATAGATAAAACCACTTGTACCAGAAACTTCTTTTCCTTGGAAATACATCCACTGGAGAGAGAGAGGAATGGCTATTTAAATTCACTGTTTTCCCATACCCCTTGCAAGGTAATTTTCCACCCTCCAAACTAGAGCTCCCTTAATTACTTAATGGCTCCAGGCAGAGCTGATGTTTTTATAATTTCCTTTTGGTGTAGGTTAGCTGATGTTTACCACTATCATTACCATGACATATTATTTCCCTCATATGATTATTCTGAGCACTGTATTTTTCTTTTAAGTAGTAGTCAGGTATATTTTATATGAGTGAACTTGACTTTAGGGGAAACTCATTTGAAGCCACTGATCTGCACTTTGCTTTTAATGAAGTGTGGTGAAGGAGATCTTTTCTGACATTTTTGCCTGGAAATTCCAGAATTTAAGATGCTGTCACTCAGACAAAAGTAGTTGTGCACCTTTTGGAGCAGCGATCTCTTTGGCTTCATGTGACATGGTTTGATGAGCTGTAGCCACTATCCTGATTTTTGGCTCCAGCCCTACCGAGGCCAGTAACTCTTAAAAGGTAGCTGACGGGGGTGGGGGGGCGATGGGGAGATGGGAATAGAGGCAGCTGGTCAGAGTGCCCTTGGGTAGTGGCTGGAAGGGGTTGCTGCAAATTTTTTTTTTAAGATTTATTTTATTTATTTATTTATTTATCCCCCCCTTGCTGCTTGTGCTCGCTGTATCTATTTGCTGTGTGTTTTTCTGTGTCTGCTTGTCTCCCTTTGTTGCGTCGTCTTGCTGCATAAGCTCACCACGCCTCACGGGCCGGCCTGCCCTCACCAGGAGGACACCGGAATCGAACCCGGGGCCTCCCACATGGTAAACAGGAGCCCAACCATTTGAGCCACATCCGCCTCCCAAATTTTTTACTTAGTGTATCTGGAATATGAATTTGTGCTTCTGAGTGAGATTGTTCATGCAAGTTGGCATTTCAGCTGCACTGCTGCATCTAATCTCTCTGCATCTCTTTTTTCCTCACCTATAAAATTAAGGAAATGAATAGTTAATCTCTGGTTTCTTCCAGGGTGAATCTAAGGTCTCCTTGTCTTGAGGTCTGCCCCCAAACTGGAGAGGCAGTAATGAATGTGGGCTCTGCCTTCATGGAGCTTACAATCTATCATAGGAGACAGACAATAAGTAATCACACAAGTAAATGTATAACTGGAAACTGTGAAATAAAAGAAAACCTCAGGGTGCTGAGAAAGGGCCTAATTGAGATTGGGTGATTGGCAATAGTGAGTGCTGGGCTATGCAAAGGCCCTGAGGTTGGAAAGAAGAATTGGGACTGAAGAAGGAGGAGGGAGTTAGAGAGGTGGGCAGGGCCTTGAAGATCAAATGAGAGAGTTTATATTTTATTTGAAGCGTAGTGGGATACTGTGGAAGGGTTTGAAGCCAGGAGGTGACATGGCTCATGATTTAAAAAGATCTCTTTGGCTGCTGCCCACCCTGGGCAGGGTATAGTTGTCAGTGTGATACAGAGCCAGCTTCTGAGGATCCATATTTACACCTTAATTTAACTTCATCTCATTCAGGTCAGTGCAGCAGCCTATTGGTTTATTACCCAGGGAACCTGATTCCTTTTCTTTACTTTATTATCTTTCCTGATAAGGGATCCCTTCTGACCTTATCTGAGTTCCATTAATTTCCTCTGCATGCAAAGGGAACTATCTTGTAAATATATCATTGCAGTGATAAGATTCAGAGCAAGTATGTTTTCTATTAACTCTGTTGAAGCTGATACCTCGGCTCAAACTCTCTTTTAAAATGAGTTCACCCTGGATTTTATTAGTTTGTCTCCTGTTGCTTCTACTTATTCTTCACTCAGATCTTGGACAAGAATTGATGGCTATGATAGAAATAGTATGAGTTAGAAGAAGGGGCCTGAACTCTGAGTAGACTGGATTTGATTAAGGAAGCTTGGAGACTTTTGTAATTTCGTTCAGCCCTGTGTTGGTGTGAGCCTGGAAGTGGGTGGCTGGGAGCCCGGAGAGCGAGGGGAAGATCCCAGAGGCCAGGCAGGACCTAGTAACAGTCAGATGTGTGGGATGAAGAGGAGAGCATTAAAAGTGGTACAGCGTTGGAGCTATCGGATGGATAGGATGATTGTATCAAGCTGGAGGAGGAAATTGAAAAGGATAGGACTGGACACAATTGGAGAGCAGCTGTGTTGGGTAGTGAAAATTCTAAGTGGAGCAGAGGCATTGAAGGAGGAAACACACATGAGGGATTTATCCTTTCAATAAGTATTTGTTGGGTACTTATTATGATCAAAGTATCTTGGGAGTGAGTAAACCATGGGTTCGGTCTCCAAGGAGCTTATAATGTAGTAAATCCACAGAAGGAAAGAATAACAAGGCGAGTTTTGAGTCTGGAGGGACAAGTTGATGGGGGTGTGGTGGGGAGGCAGCATTGGAAGAGAAGTAGTAGCATAAGGTGTCCTCGGTAGGTGAACCAGCAGCTGTGCCACTGTGGGGGTGGCAGCTTGTCTTCGTCAATGCTGTGCCGCTAGCCTTACTTAGCAGGGTCTCTCGTGTGCTTATCAATCATGGCTGTGGATGAATGAATAAATGGATACGAAGGTCTAGGGGAAGGAGGACAGGGATGTGACCGTAAGATCTGGCTAGCAGCCATCTCTGGCCAATTTAGAGTTCTTTCAGCGGAGTATTGGGGGTGGAGGATCCAAGGTGTCAAATCAAGAGGAAGAGAGTGGCCGCATGCTCAGACCACCCCGTTGATAAGAATAGGCAGGAATTGTGGCAGAGAAACTGGACAAGGGTGGTTGGTAGAGTTAGGTTAAGCCTTTCCCCAAAGGGCACTTGGGAGCCCATGACTTTCCTTTGTGGGACATGCCTGGAGTTGCCTTAATGGATGCCCGGACGTTTTAATGAGGGCAAGGAATGACATCCTTTTGCAGAGGAAAGAGGAATGAAACTTGAGTTGCCATGTGCCAGAGACTTTACATAAGGAATCTTGTTTGATTCTCACAGCAGCCCTCGGGAGAGATAACATTAAATGGCTTCCTTTCCCAGGGGGAGAAACAGAAGCTCAGAGAGGTAAGCATCTGCCCTCAAGGTCTCGTAGCTAGGCTCAACCCAGGTCGCCAAGCCACCTGCCTCTGAGATTCCCCAGCAAACAGCCAGAGGTGCAGAAGGAAAGGAATTGGCTAGAAACCAGGGTCGAAAAGAGAATCCAAAGTTAAGGGGTGGAAGGCAGGAACAGGTGTGGGAGGTGTGGAGGGTTAGTTAGGAATTTAGAAGAGTGGCGGCCGTTGTCTGGGCAAAGGAGCCGAGCTTTAGAATCTGCAGGTCAGCAGGGAGCTGGGAGAGGGACTATCAGGGAAAGAGGCTTTGTTCAGGGCAGGCTGGAGATCTTGGCTTGCCTCCTGATGTTGATGTCTGCCAGGTATGAAACGGATGAAAAAGCAGCAAAGCCCAGAGCAGAAAGGAAGTGAGAATTTAAGGTGCCAAAAGCCTGTTAGTATCCTTCCTGCATTTGCTAGTGACAATGATAGGGGGAGGGGGGAGATGAGCAAGCTCTTGAAGTCTTCTAGGAAGGTGCAGGTAAGTCTAAGAAGAAAACTAACATTTAAAAATGCCCACTATGTTTGGTCTCACATTTAATCTTTATGCTGTGGGTTGCCTTTACACCCATTTTACAGCTGAGGAAACTGAGGTTCCAAGGGGGGAATCAGCTTGCTCAGGTACACAGCTAGTTAGTAAGCCTTGGACTGAGATGTGAGCCCAGTTCTGTCTGACTGCAAGAAGCCATAGGGCAGCCAGCCTCAGGGGGTGTGAAGGTGACTCCTGCAGTATTTCCATACTCTTCTCTTACTGGGAAATACAAGGAGAGCATCAGGTTTTAGGTCAGGTAAAGTGAGTACTGACAGCCACGACTTTCATTCATCCAGAGGTTAAAACGTGAAAAGTTTGCAATGGCACCCTTCTGTTCTGGAGCCGGTGCTGGCACTTCCACAACCGTCAGCTCATTCGATCATCACAGCAGCCCTGTTATTCACAGTTTACCGAGGAGGGATCAGAGAGGCCTAGTAATTTGCGGTCACATAGTTAATAAGGGAGTAAAAACGGGGGTTTGAACCCAGCTCTGGATACCCTGTCTTCCTATAT
>JAQZBX010051595.1:0-19344 GCA_029593785.1 Cabassous unicinctus | reverse complement strand
GGGAATCGAACCCGGGGCCTCTCATATGGTAAACGGGTGCTCTATCCATTGCGCCACACCCGCTTCCTGCCGTGAGGTTGCTGCATCAGCCCACCGCACCGCTCAGGCCGGCGTGCCCTCACAAGGAGGCCTCGGGACGCGAACCCGGGCCTCCCATATGGTAAACGGGGGCTCTATCCACTGAGCCACACCCGCTTCCTTAATTGGTTCTTATATCCAAGACATTCAAGAGGTGGCACTAGTTTCAAAGAAAGCTCAATCCAGACGTTCAAATGAAGCCATCATGTCTTTCCCTCCCTCTTTCCATCTATTAACTTTGCTTTCTCCTCTTGGCTTCATTCTCTAGCTAGTTTTTTCTACTTGGTGGTAGAAATGGCCACAAGCAGTTCCAAGGATATTCTGTCCTCACAACCAGTGAGCCAAGAAAAAGAGAAACCACTTTCTCACTCAACATCCATATCGGTCCCCCAATGTAGATTTTCATTAGCCCTGGTTGAGTTAGATCCTCACCCCAACCCAACACAGTATCCAGGGAGAAAGAGACTCAGATTTATCAACTAAGGTCATGTACTACTGTGAGAAGTAGAGAATGGGTGTGAGGGCCAGTAACTAGTGTTGGGCAGTTCACAAAAGGCAAATACACTGGGCAGATTAAAGAGTATCAGATGGGTGTTTCAGCAATCCACAGACTGTAAACAATACTCTTTTGCCCATCTTTTCTTTCTTTCTCTCACTCATTCATTCATGCAGCTTTCTTTGGACATTCACTATGTGCCAGATACCATTAAGTACCTGGAACTAGAAAGCCCAGTAGTATTTTATAATCCTTTGTTTTTTGTTGTTGTTATTGTCATTGTTGTTGTTTTTAGCAGAGATTCACGTAACCCCTCCAAAATTAATATGACCTCTATTATAATTCTGTAGTTTGTTTTACCTTTCCTGCATGTACATTAATTCAACCATTATTTATTGAACAATTACAATGTCCCAGATAGAATAGTGAATGTGGTGCTTTGGAAACATATGTACCCCAGAAAATCATATTCTTAAAGCTAATCCATTCCTGTGGTTGCAGGTAGGTTTTCATGAGCTTACTTCAGTTAAGGAGTGGCCCAGAGTGGGTCTTAATCCTCTTACTGGAGTCCTTTATAAGAGAATGAAATTCAGACAAAGAGAGAGAAAGCCACAGAAGCAAGAAGCTGAAAGTAATGAAACCCGGAAGAGAGAGACAGCAGACACCACCATGTGCCTTGCCAGGTGACAGAGGAGTCCAGGATTGCCGGCAGCCAGTCTTCAGGAAAAAAGCATCGCTTTGATGATTCCTTGATTTGGACATTCTTAGAGTCTCAAAACTGTAAGTTTGTAAGCTAATAAATTCCCGTTGTTAAAGCCAACCCATTTTATGGTATCTGCTTTCAGCAGCCTTGCAAGCTAAAACAATGAATATGAATCTAAAATCCAAAATGTTTTCTGGTTTTTATTAATCAAAATCTAAGTTAAGAATTCTTTATTCTAAAACAGTGAATAATATTATAACCACTCAAGATAAATTTATATTTCTACATTTAGTAGAACTAATTTCTGTTCATATTAGTGCTATTTCAAAAGCAATAATACAATTTTTGATCACAAGGAAAGAGAAAAGAGTGATCTTTATGTCCATTCCTAGTAACTGTGATTTTTAAAAAATATTCTCAATCTATTGTAATATAAAATATTTAGCAGACATTGCTTTTGTATTTAATAGTTATGTTGATTATATTGTACTTTTATCACAATAATGAGAATGTTTTAAAATGGTTATTTTTCACATATATGAATTACATATTCTGCTCATAAGCATGAGTTATAGTATTTGAATTTTAATATCTTAGTAAAATATTTTAATTTATGGAGGTGCCCACACTCTGTTGACCTTTTTAATATTCTACTCTCTCATTGGCTACTCATCCTAAACCCTTCTTCCATAATAGTAGGAATTGTTGCAGGAGGAGGAGGAGTGGAAATGCCAGCCAGTCAGAAACCAGAATATTGAAAAGGTCAACATCATACGGTTTTCTGCTATAATTCTTAAAGACATTAAGCATCCAATATTTCATCTCAGGACCAAGATTGTAATGAGAACAGAAAATGGCACAACATTAATTCATCTTCGTGACAAATATTTTAATGAGAAAAAGGAAGTATACAAGCTACAAATATTTGGTTACCATTTAAAAAGTAGCTTATAGCCTTTATATGTAATGAGAGTAAATTTATACTTCCTAAAGTTCCTCTTACTAAATACCTACTGTCCTTTACATTAATAGGACTCATTTGGGATTATACTGAAATCAACTGGTATCACTAGGTTAAAATAAATAAATATAAAGGACATTTATTATAAAAAGTTAAATGAATAGAAATCTTATTTTGGCTAATATTTAACTGTCATTCAAATATTTGAACTAGGCTAATTATAACTTTCTCACCATTTAAAATGGTTATTTCATTTCTACATTTATAAGAACACAACCCCCAAATAAAGTAGGATTCCTTTCATGATTAATTCTGCTATATGATGGAAGTCACATTATGTGACAAATCTAGTGCAATACACTGGACAGAAATGAGAGTTCATATATTCAGACTCTGAGAAAACACAATTCAAATTAGGTAGCAGACCCCACATATATTCACCATAGATTTATATCTTTATTTTTCTCTCCTTGTGTGTGTATGGCAGGACTCAGAATCCAACCAAAATGGTTTTACTGAAGGGACAGATTGCATAGTTATGAACACAATTAAGGCAACCAGCAAGATGGAAGCAGCCAGAAACTCACAACAGTAGAACTTAATTATCGTCACTAGGCTGAGTGGCAGAGAGGAAACAATGTTACCAGAGCCCAGTAAGAGCTAGAGCTCTGGACCCGGAGGTGCCCCCAGGAGCTATAGTCACGGAGGGATGCAGCCACTGATAAAACCATGGCCCACAGCAGGGTGAGAGTATGGAGGCATGATCATGAACTTTCTCACCTCCTGCTTCCCACTGACCAAAGCCAGCATCAAGGAGGCTTGGGTGAGGGAGGCTGCAAAATCTGGCTCCCTGGCTCAAAGCATGTTAGGAAAAGTCAGACATTGGACAGCAGCACAGATGGACAATAAGGGGCAGGGATGATTAGAGGGTGATTCTGAGGAAGCTTTGAGGTTCTTATAGTGAAAAGGAGCATTGTGGAAGGAGGTGAGAATGGCTAGAAGAGAAAATGGAGATGGAAATGGAGAGAATGAAGGAAAGGGGAATTGATTGCAGCTCACTGGGTCTGAATAGAATTTTGGAGACGCTATTTCCTTTAGAATATTATTTGGAAAGATGTCTTAACTGATAAGTATTTTTTAAATCTGCCAAACTGTAAAGGATATCTCCTGGCACATTCACTTTGAAATGGAAGGTGATTCTGAGAGATTGTGAACTTGCATCCTTGGTTTTTTGTTTTTTTTTCTCTTATGAGATCTTTGGGCATTAAAAAAATCCCCTTTAAATATGTCACTCGAAATTCTTTGATAGTCAACTAGACTTTGGTACAGCGGTTCCAACTAAAGTGTTGAGTGACTTGTTAACAAGAGCATAATCACTGCCTGTCTTTTTACCATAGCTTATTTACTACTAACAAATATCATCTTGCGATGCTAAAGAGTGCCTTTTACCCAGTGGATTCTGGAGTGCCTTGCAAACTAGGAACTCAGGAGTAGCTGAAAGAGAACTCTCTCTGGGGTAGAATAAGACAGCTGTTAGCCTTGCAGAAATGTTGCACAACAGCCTGAATGAAAACCAGGGAAGTGTTCTCAATCTAATTGAAACTGCAAGAAGAATTTAAGTTGATAGACTAATTGCTGAGGCTGGCATTTAGTAAAAAAAAACAACTAGGGCTTAGCTTTCTCTGGCCATGAGTGGCACTACAACTTAGTTCCATTTAATAGATCCTGTTGTTTCCATTTAAGAGATGAGAAAACTGAAGTTCACAGGCATAAACTCTGCTTGAAAGAACTGGTGTGTATTACACGCCTTTTGAGTTTCTGGTAGCTATTTATCTCTCGAGTCACATGGCAAACGGGCGTAGCTACAAAGCAATGTTTTTGTACCAACGTGAGAGAAAGTGCACACCCAGTGTGAGCAGGCTTATGCAGAAATTGAACCACTCTGGGAGGGGCTCCATTCCTCCTGACTCAACTTGACCCTGCATAGCTTATGAACTCAGTCACGTTCCAAGACCCTGAGGAGGTATAAAGGCAAAACTCTCCGATGCTTTTAAGAAACAGCAGATCATGAGTCAATGAAACTTTAAACTGATTAGATTGCAGAGGGTTCCTCTTGCCTAAAACTTCTTTCATGCTGGAATGTCACATTAATTGGCTCTTAATTGAACAATGTGCTTCCAATTTTCAAAACCCAGTAGAGTAGAAAACTAAAGAAGTCTGACTCTTGCTCTATGGAGTAGAAAGTCATATGGCTAGAGATACAGTTCACAAGGATTAAGCTCTCACAGAGGGTGGAAGCTCTTCCCTGCTCAGCACTGTACAGTTCTTCAAGTTGTCAGTTTTTACATGGAAAGCAATTGAATATTTCTTTGGAGGTAAGCATGATCCTGAGCGATAAGGTGATGACTAAAATTCCCTCGGCTGCTTGATTTCTGGAAATCCAGTGTCCTTGAATGTAGCATGTGTTGTATATGGTTAATTATCCATTTCCTTTATAGATGAATAACATGATCTTAATTTATGTATTCAAAGAGAACCATGATTGGACAATAGCTGATGGAGTCTTAGGCATGAGTGTTTCTTATCTGCAATTAAGTTTGGGCCAAAAGGTCTACTTTCCACCTGAAATTAAAAACCTGTTTGTTCATGTTCTCTTTGGGAATGCTCCATGTACAGGCAAGTTTTATTTTTCTGTTCTGAAGAAATATTATTTTTAAACAGGGGCTGTGTTCTGAATTCACATGGTGTGAAAAGTCAGAGATGTTGGTTTCTTACAAGAAATAAACCTTTTAAAAAATCTATCAAGTTTCTCTGTTTTTTTCCTCCAATGCTGCTGTGCCTGGGGGTGGGGAGGGGATGGGAATCAAGCAGAGATTCTTGGATCACAATAGTTGAGTTAGACATTTATTTTCTTTCAGCTACATCTGTATCACACCTGCTCATCTGATAAGTGAGAGATGGTTTTTTACTAATTGCTTGCTCAAAAATGGATCATTCATCAAAGTTGGGCTATTTCCACCTCTTGCATCAGAAGTGGAAATTGCATTCTTTCTCCCCCTTGCATCATAAAATATGGTTTCATGTAGCACTTAGTTAACAAATGATAATGCATTTGAGAGAGCCTTGCTTCTTCTTTCAGGGATGCACTGGTCCCGTGGCTATTGTAAAAGTAGATAGAAAAGGAAGAAACAGTCTGTGAGACAATGCCATTTTAACCATAGCCCTTCCAATTATATGGTGTTATGATGATATTAATATATTTTGGATTAGGATGCAGTGAGATTGTGATAAAACTGCCATTATATCACTGATAAATCAAATACAGCTATTGTTTTCATTACTAAAGAATCCTTGTGGAATTGTATCCTTTAGAAATAGAGTCTAGAATAAAGGTCAACCAAAGATGTGTCTAAGAAAAACACATAGTGATCTCATGTGAGCCAATTTTGAGCCTCCCCAGTCGCGGATTCTCAGAGAGGCCTCTGACTCTCAGCCCTTGTTGCAGTTTAACATGCTGACACCCTGATCACACATCTTCAAGCTAATTACTCTCATTCACTCAGCACCCATCCCTTCTGCTCTAATGAGGGCTCCTTAAACTTCACTGGGACCGCACCTGGCAAAAGAAACAATCATGCCAGTGATGCTGCCACTAGAGATAAATGTTTCCCTGGGTACAAACTCAATAATAAGTGCAACATTTGACAAAGAAGAATGCCTTTGGCAGCCCTGCTCAATCTCTCTAAGAAATTGACACTGTAGAGTACGGGAGGAAAGCCCAGATAATGACAGCTACAAAAAGCTTTTGTAAGCAAAGTAATCAGGCCCATGTCAGCCAGTCTCTTCTTTCATGATCTCTTGCCTGGACAGTTCGTAAAATCTGATCAATGAGGTATTTTTCAACATCTATGGCAAATCATCAATCAGCTCAAAGTGATGCTCAACAGCAAAGACTTAAAAAGTGAGAAAATGGCCCCGGGTTTGAGGAGGGAGTTGCATATGGTGGGGTTATGACTTTCTGGACCATTTTGTTATCAGTTGTTCATCCAGCAGAACTTGGTCTCTTTTATGCAAGCAGCTAAGCTCAGCTAATGTCTGCACTATGCAGGTGCTGATAACATCTGTATCTCCTTGCTTTCGAGTGTGGTGGAAAAAGCACTATGGGTGAGAGTCCAAAGATCCCTCATAGGATAAATGATTATAGGCAGAAATTAATGCTATTCAGTTCAATGTTCTGCTCAATCCATTCATTAATTCAGAAATCTTTCACTTTCAACACCTACCATAACCAGGTTCCGTGGTTCCGTGTTGGCTACCCAGAGGGATTCTCTCTATGAGGTCCCCTGATGAGCACAAGGAGTTTGCTTCTAGAGCGTGGTCAAGTCAGACACATCACTGGTCCAGGCAGCAGTTGTGAGGAGTGCCATAAAAGTAGTATAAAGTGTGAAGGCATTCAGAGGAGGGATAGAGTACTTGCAGCAGGAATTAAGAGGAAGAGATCATGGGAGGAAGGTGGCATTTGAGTTTGGCCTCAAAGGCTGGGTAGGATTTCAACCTGTAGAGATGGAAGGTGAACAATGCAAATGGAAAATATCAGGGCAGAGAACTCCGTGCTAAGATGCTTCAGACCTCTTAGCCCTAGGGTGAGTGGTCTGGGTATGTGTGGGAAGGCTCTCAACAATGGATTTCCTGCTTTGACATTCACAAAGTGCTTCTATACACTTAATCCTAAAAGTACAGTGTAGTGTGGAGGTGAAGAGGGAGACTGAAGCCACAGTGCCTGGGTTCCCATTCCAGCTCTGTCACGCGCTACATGACCTTGGGCAAATTATTTACCCTCTCTGTACCTCAATAACTTCATCCGTGAAATGGGGATAATTGTAACACCTACCCCATAGGGTTGTTATAGGGATTAAATGAATTAATTCATTTACATGCCTAGATCAGGGAATGGCACATAGTGTGTGCTCAGCAAATATTAGCATCCTATTCTGATTCTCACTCAACCCTGCTGCATGACAGATGAGGAATTAGTATTGTCAGAACCTACAGAAGGATCTAGCAGAGCTAGCAGTCACATCAAGACCCCTGTCTCTCAACCATACACTCAGTACACTCTCACGAGCCCACACCAGGAGGACACTTGAGCACACCTCACCACCATCCAGTTCTACACTTAGTGCAGTGGTTATCAGGAATGAATTTGGACCTCACCCCCCACCCCAGGGGACATTTGGCAATGTCTGGAGACATTTTGGGTCATCATGACAGGGGCAAGGTGGCCAGGGATGCTGCTAAACATCCCACAATGCGTAAGACAGTCTCCTCCAACAAATAATTCCAGGGCCCCAGATGCCAGTAGGGTAAGGTTGAGACACCCTGACTATCTCTTGAAGAGTTTATATTTAAATGCTTCAACAAGACTCTCTTTTGCATAAAATACTTTGCTGAAAACCACCAAAGCAAAGGGCAAGTTGTGAAGACAAGGAAAAATCTAAGTGTTGATGGAATTGTTGGGGGCGGGTTATCCAATGCAAAGAATGCCTATGTTCCTGAAAAATAAAATCACACCTGGCAGTGTGGGCAAAGGAGAATCACCTGAGACCATTATCTAAAAATTTTTTTAAAAAGCAGCTCAGTTACTGTCAGAGGTAAAAGGCACATGCCTGCTGCCTGCCAAGTTTAAAGCTTCTTGCTTTCCATATACATATGCAGAGATACATATGTGTATATTTAAGAAAAATGAGTTGTTTATTTTCAGCTGCAGCCTCAGGCTTACTTCAACTGTCAAAGTACTATAGAAAAATTTGTCTCCTTTTTTTCTATAGTTATTCATCATTCAACCTGTAAATATTACTCATTCCATTGATTGTGCTGTGATTATACTTTTTCTCTTTAAATGACCATTAAATCAGGTATAAAAGACCCATTCGTTTCTACTATAAATAGTCTCACAGACACTAAATACTTCATTGTTTGAATTAGTCACTGTAGTTTACGCAGATGAAATTCTCTGCAAAACTGTGGTTTTATGCCTTCTCTCAGCCACTTTAATCTTCCCTCAGTCCTGGGAACCATAAGTCAGTTTCCAAACACATTAAATGTGTTGTAAATAGTACTTGCCTCCACAGCGCCACCTCGATGGACTGATCGACCTTGTTGCGGTGTCATAAATTTGAAGCCATCTAATAAAAACTGCCACATCCAGCCAGACATTTTCGTTCTGAAACTTGGCAGGCAGATCTGAAAAGCACCTCACCTTGCTCGCTCCTCCCCCACCAGCACGCCCATCTTTGCTTCTGTAGATGCGCCATTTTGGATCTTAATGATAGTAAACGTGATAAAAACAGCATTTGTGTAACACTTTCCAACGTACTGAGCATATATATGTACATTATCTTATATGATCTCATAACAATACCTTGAGCTTGGAGCAGCGACTTTCATAAAATGATCCCAATTTTGAGAACACAGAACCACTTTCTCAAGTCATAGAAAAAATTGTTTCCAAAACTTGAGGTCAGCTGAAACTAGCAGGACCTATAAAAGATGTTCTTGTAATAGTGCAGAGTCGGATTTGGGATTCTCTCAGAAGCAGACCCTGAATGATGGACTTGAGTCTAAGTTGCTTGGGAAGTGCTCTCAGGGGTGTGGGGAAATGAGATAGGGAGGAAAGGGAGATAGTCAAGGGTGCTTTACGGAGCAGCTAACAGCTGTGGACACTTGAGGTTAAATCCTGCTGGGAGGCAACGTAGAGTGATTGTCCTGAAGGTGGGGAAGCTGGGGCATTTATCCTCCAACTCCCATCTGTTATTGCCTAAAGGCTGTTCTTGAGGGGAGGAGGGATTAACTCGCTGTCACTATGTCCAAGCTGAGAGAAAGCCCCTAGGCAGTTTCAGGGCTTGCTACAGGACGTCAAGACAAGCCAGGGTGTGCTGACAGCCTCTGTCCTCAGTCACCAAAATCAGCTCTGGCACTACAGTGCCAACCCCACTCAGCAAGAACCCACTTCTCTGGGCAATTTTGTCTTTGACACCCCTATGATTCACACCTTTTAATTGTAATATGCCCTCTCCTCTCACCGCAGAGGCTTAGCCTCTTCAGATATACTCTCTCCCTGGCATCTCCTCCCCAAGCCCCCACCACGGACGGGTGAGACACCTCCTTCCCTTTTCAAAGTTCCTTCTCAGATTATTGATTTACTCCAAGGTGCGTGTGACCAATAACTTGAAACATCTCCCTTCTTAGGAAGAAAAAGCAGATCAGAATCTTAGTCTACAGTGGCCCTGAAGGTGGCTCCAGACCCATAAATTGTTTGGTTTGGCCCACCCATGGTTTTAAATTTTTTTAATTAGCTGCCAAATTTAAAAAAAAAGATTTCACTTAAAGATGGGAATCCCCTGCTTCTCCTGGAGCATCAGATAATCCAGCAACCCAGACCCTCATGAAGGTAAAACAAGGGTCTGCTGGAGGTGAGTGGAGGCTGCCGCGCATGCACAGGGCATGCGTTCTCCAGTTCACAGCATCCCTACCACGCCTTCACACAGCCATCTAAGATATTCCTGCCACCTGCTTGCTTCTGCAGGCTTCTGAATTTATGATGTCTGATCTATGGCACATTAGAGAAGAGAAAGAAGATCCTTCAAGGTTGTTGGTTTTAGTTGTCAACCTATCTCAGTGTCCTTGAAATCACATTATCTAGTATGTAATTCCTCTTAGCACTTACCTAACCTTCCAGTTCTATAAGAAAGGATTTTAAAGATCTTTGTATGAAGAATGACCCAGACCATTATATAAACCTACATTTAATTTTCATTAGAATTGTCCTAGGTAGGGTTTGAACTCTAAGTACTGTAGAGTAAAAGTAAATCTGTGTTGAAAAAGAAATTTCCATGAAGAAAGTCCAAGGAAGATATTTAGATAATTTCTTCTGGGAGTGTGAAGTCATAGCAAGCTCCATCTTTCGATTATCTGTAATCAGGAGCCACCTGTTCTTCATGACTGAGGGCTGGAATGAGAAGCTCTGAGTTTAATTAAGTTACACGTGTGGGAGGAACATGCTTCACAGCAGCAGTTAGATTATTAATGGACTCTTAGACTGAAGTGTTCATATTTTTGAAAGGCTAATTACAATATAATTTTAGTTTTAAAATATTGCTTTGCTAAGGGTGGGAGTTGTGTCATATATTATAAAGTGGTGCTTTCTATTTTACAATCTTGGGAAAATATTGCTTCAATTATGATCATCTTTAATGTTAGCTATTTACCTTGCTTTCAGACTTGATGCATCAAACCCTTGGAATGGAAAACTATGCTCCATAGCTGTCAAATACCAAAAGTTGTACTGGAGTTATTTGGATTGTCCTGATTTTCCTTATGAAGGGAGTCAAACTGCTTATAGATTGAGTAAACTAAGTTTCATGTTATTCTTTGAAGCTCGTGATCTTATCAACTGTATAATTTCAACATTTCTGGGGGAAGATTGAACAGGAAATCAAGGCTTCTAAACTATAGCTGACTAATGAGCTAATTCTTGGAATCCATTCTTCAATCACCTAGTTACAGATATACAAGTAGGGCTCCAGGTGATTGTAATGGGAATAACATGGTTTTTAGATTCAATGACTCAATTTTGAGTCCTTGTGTTAGAAGCTCTATTTACTGCATATTCCAAATCAAAATCAACACACATGCTTTCTACCCACATATTCTCCTATTGAAAATCATGGTCACCTCAGGGATAGTTTGGTTTGCCAAATCAGAGAGAATGAACCTTAAAAAAAGAAAAAAGAATGGTGAGTAATTAGGATTTTTGCATGCACTGGGAAGAGCCTCAGGAATAGGAGGTATTTTTCAGCAGCACCTATTCATATCAGCCTCCCATTGGGCCAAGCCGAGTTGCAAAAGTTGCTGTCGTCATTGAAGCTAACCAGCCCAGCATCTCCATGTCCAAACACTGCAGTAGCTGGCTGAGTTCTTTGCAATGATACAAGGTTCAACTTCCTCACACTAATTTTTTTTAAAAATATCATTCTGACTGACAATATAACTGAGTAAAAAGGCTTCACATGCCCTGGAAGATGACCCACTCCTTAGGCCAATCATGTCACAGTTGCTTAAAGCCACATTGACCATGGATGGGAAAATTGACAGGACCAATCCCTAGCAAGGAGCTGGGATTCTGCCCTCTAATCCTTTTTATAGGCAGTTGTACCATGGCCCATCACTGTGGGACGGATGAGGTGCATGGAAACCAAAATAACATCCTCTTGTCTGAGTATCCCCAGGCCAAGTGTGTGAAACCTGTGGCAGAAGTCCAGTTCTGCACAGGCTCTTCTCTCACCTCCAAGATGATCTAAGAGAAACTGACTTGTCCTTAAACCATCAAGAGCTAGTGCCCCATCATTTGGTGGTAAATCTAACTTAGATTAGCCTTTCTCTGACCAAAACCTGCCTCAATAATTGCTGTAATATTTTCAGTTCTAACTTGTGATTATGAATCAGCACCTCATCCCTGAATTTCTCTTACATTTTATATTCAATCATTATAGTAAATCTAATTCTTTATCCCTCCAGCTCAGGTTCTCAATTGCTAACAGAGGAAGAGAAGCAAACTTCAACCACTTCTGCATATCCTGTTAGAAATATTAAGAGAGCCAGAAAGAATAGGGGGAAGGGGAAATTCCAAGACTATGTACTCTTAGGAATTCCCCAGGACCGGTGAGGAAGTGATAACAGAGGAAGGCATTCAGCTCATTGAGCACCAACTATGAACTAGGCTCTCTGATCTGGTTCTACTTGGGCTTAAAGCTGGCTAGATTGTGAATATTCTCGCTGTCCCGATTTTGTGATAATCAGGGTAGGTTAAACATTCGCTATATTAGAAACCATGCATGTGTCCCCAGACCTAGTTTTTCTCCCTTGGTCTGGTTTCTAGAATGCTAGTGATAAACTAAGCTTGATTTATTATATGACCATCCTGTATGGGAAATGACTATAACTCTAGGTATGTTTGATCAACCTTAAGAGATATAGCAGGGGACAGATGTGGCTCAAATGGTTGGGTGTCTGTCTCCCATATGGAGGGACCTGGGTTTGATCCCCAGGACTTTCTGGTAAAAATTAAAAAAAGAAAAATATAGAAGGCATGCAGGCCACCAGGCCCTGTGCACGGGTATGCGCTGTCAGACCCTGCAAGCGGGTGTGCCACCAGGCCCCATGCACAGGTAAGCCCCCCAGGCCCCGTGTGTGGGTGCACTGTCAGGCCCCGCAAGCCACGCAGCAAGATGATGACGTAACAGGAGAATGACACAAGGGAGGGCCAAGACGAGAGGTGCCTAAAAACCAGGAACTAAGGTGGCGCAGGTGATAGGATGCCTCTCTACCACATTGGAGGTTCCGAGGATTGAATCCCAGTGAACTCAGTAGAAAGATGAGAAGAGAGGGTAGGAAACGGACACAGAGAGTTGCCCAGTGAATGGACACAAAAACAGCAAAGATGGGGGGGGGGGATAAAAATGGAAAAAAGTAAATAAATAAATCCTTTTAAAAATGTATAGGGGAGTAAGATAGGGACTACAGTTAGTAGTAATACTTTGACGATGCTCTTTCATAGTTTGTTAACAAATGTTTCACAATAATGCAAAGTGTTTGTGGTGGGGTGATGTGTGGGAGCCCTGTATGATGCTATGCATGTTTGTTTTGTAAGTTCACAGTGTTTACTGAACACTGTTTATGTATGTTCATGTGTGAATGATATACTTCAATAAATTGTTTAAAAAAAAATAAAAATAAAAGCTGGCTAGAGTTGGCCAGTTAAGAGATGAATCTATGAGCTAGAGAGGAAAATCAAATGGCCCAGAAAGGGATTGAACTCAGAACTTTGTATACATTAAACCCAAAGCTAACAATTAGGCAGTCTGAGAGTAGAGTTGGATTTACTCAGGTTTGAAGATATATGCAAACTAATGAGGTGAGTGATAAAGCAAGTCCTGGCTTGATATTAAGGCCTTCCTGTGGCCTTATTAAAGCTGCAGAGTTTGGGAGTGCAGGAAGAGTGGGGAGAGGTGGTAGGTTTTTAGAAGTCTCCCTAGTTTTCACTGTCTCAGGCAGAGTGATGACTCTCAGGGCTGCCTAGTTTGTTTGTTGGTGATTCCACCCTCAAACTCTCCAAAATAAATTTCTCCAATGGTGGGGACTCAGTGCCCAAGGCTACTCAGTATCCATGCTTCAGACTCCTATATGTGCAAAAGGCCCCAAAGCATTCGATAATGACCTCCTCAGGGCCTTTCCTACTAAGGAGCAGGAGCCCTCATGACCAGCTTGAAGCCTAACAGCCTACGAATTCCAATATTAGGGGAATGAGTGATCAGGTTCTTCCTTGTTTTCACTTTCTCCTTTCAGAATTGGGGAACAATTGTTTGTTTGACATGATTTCTTTTTTCCCTTCATCATTGCCAATTCCACTCCCATCCCAATTGTAGTATACACCACCGGTGGGAACTCAACCTAACTACGGTGCATTCATTAGCTCTGCACGAGGGTCAAGGCCCGGATTTCTGTTGTGCAAAGGCCCAGGTGCACAGGGGAGGCTCTCCACACCTGTCTGCATGTGAGAACAACAATATGTTAAATTTCTGGCTAGACGTTTCTGGTATAATCCTTGCCTTCTGTGGCTAGTACAGAATTTCTGTTTCTTGGGGCTATACTCTGCCACCACCCAGAAACTCCTGGGTTGCTAGGTAATGTCCTCTAATCCACAGAAATCAAGAGGGAGTCATGACCAGCCTCCTCTTGGCACCTCTCTGAATTGATAGTGAGCCAGGGGATCCTGGGTCAGAAGATAAAAGCTAAAGCTTTTATCCAGGTGCAAAGGTGTGGATATTTGGCTGGGTGAGAAAGAAATGAGGTTAAGGAATGTAAGAGATATATATCAGTTACACATCACTGTGCTCTCTGGAAGGCCTGCCTGCTCAGGAAAGGCCTTTGTGTCCTCCAACTGTTGCTGAAAGCTCCTGTGACCTCCTAGCCTACTTTCCCCTGAGGATAACGCTCCCCTGCCGCCCCCTCAAGTGGAGGCTGTTCTTTCTCTCACACCCACTCATTTTAGATCCTTTGTTTTCCCCCCATTGTAGCTTCCAAACTATTTCTCTTTCCTCCTTTAAAAACCCCAGTTCAAGTGAAACTCATGACTTCTACTATCCCTCGTCAGCTGTTACCCACCAGCAAGCATCTCCCTGCCCCTCACTCATTCATGACTTTGCTCATCTTGCTCTTCAGGCCTACAAAGGCCATCGTTTAAAGGAGTCCTTCAGTCAGTGTTTAGGCCTCTTCAGCTCCTTCGTCCCTTGGTTGTGTTTCATTCCATGTTGCACTTGTTTCACATCTCATTTTTGGACACCACTTCCTGTCCTTCTAGCTCTTTTTTTTTTTTTAAGAGATTGAACCCAGGACCTCGTACATGGGAAGCAGGTACTCAACCACTTGAGCTACATCCACTCCCCTCATTTTCTTTTGAAGTCCCCATCAATTCATCAAGGGAAACTTCCAACCTGTTGAAATTACTATTTTTCACTATCCAGTGCTATAACCCTGGTCTTCACTCTCCAATTAATCCAGCTTAAATTAAGAGGTCTGTACTGAATCACTCTCTTGCAAACATCCTCACTTGCTGTCTTGCTTGGCTTCAGCCGTACTTGAACAGTCACACCCTGACCATCCTTCTCCCTTGTACATGCACCTGGATGGCTCAGTGTGCCTGGGAAATATTAAACAACTAGCCTAACTACTGTCACTTTAAACTGGTGACCACCCTTGTCTCCCAGTCAGTGCAGCCCACTTTTTGAGGCAACTAAACTTTCCCCACCCCTTTGATTTCTGCACACTCGCAGCTGATACCCTTGCCTTGGTTCCCAAAAGAAGCACCCTCTGAACAGAGCACCCTCATGCTCCCACCATCAACTACACAAATCCATCTGCTCTCTTCTGCTCTAAAGGAAACTGTCCTTCTCGTACCCGTGTTATTCTTCCACCAGGCCTCTCATACCCACCTCCTTTCGCCTTCTCCCAGGCTTCCCTCCATTATCCTTTTTCCCTCCTGCACCGTGGATCTGTTTCTTTATCGCTACTGGATCACTCAGATATGCTTTAGGATGGAATATTTATTTATTTACTTATTTACTTATACTTAATTTTTGGATAGGCAATGTATTCACATCATTCAAAATTTGAAAGGTAAATAAA
This sequence comes from Cabassous unicinctus, assembly GCA_029593785.1. Lineage (NCBI taxonomy): Eukaryota > Metazoa > Chordata > Mammalia > Cingulata > Chlamyphoridae > Cabassous > Cabassous unicinctus. The sequence goes on along the minus strand of JAQZBX010051595.1, from coordinate 3,864 downwards.
AGTTTACAAAGTAGAGTCCTACTTTCCTGCCATACTCAAACTACCTCACTCTCCTCCCTGTAAACAACCAGTATTTTCACTTTCTGGTATATCCTGCTTAAAATAATTCATGAATTTATGTAGTTACATGCAAATATTGTCTATTCTCCCCCCACCCCACCCCCGTTAAAACAAAAGGTAGCATACTGCACACATAGTTCTGTACTTGGCTTTTTCACTTGGGAAATCTTGGAGATCATTCCATCTTAGTTCATATATAGATTCCTCATTCTATTTTATGGTTGTATAATTCTATTGTGTGTTTGTATCATAACTTATTTAACCAGTTCTGTATTGAATATGTGCCATCATCAAAAAAATGAATGAATACTGCAGCCTTTTTTGACCTCACATTCCCCTTCTAGTTACCTTCCATTTCTGTGTTTCTCTTTTCACCCAAACTCCCCAGATAAGCTGCTACACAAGCTATATCTATTTTGGCTTCTTTCTTTACTGAAATTCTTCTTTTCCATGATGCCAGATAAGTGACCATTTCTCTGACTTCATCTTATTTGAATCTCCAACAGCATTTAATATAGTTAATCACTTTTTTTAGGCAAGGAAGTAAAGAGTTTATTGAGAAATGAGAGAAAGGGAAAGTATACAACCAAGACATGGGCATGGGCGTACTCTAGGGAGAGGCGCCTACAGTTAATCACTTTTTTCCTCCTGTTTCCAAAACACCATACAGTCATAGTCTTCTTTCAATTTTCCAAGTTGCAACTTTTCTGGATCTTTCTCTATCTAACCTTTAGTCTTTGGAGTACTCTAGGTCTTCTTGCCTATCTACCCACTGTCCCTTTGTGAACTCATCCTGACCTTTGTCTTTAAATCCACATGTTTATGGTCTCCATATTTATACATTCCACACAGACTTCTCTGAACCCGTATTCAGCTACCTGTTTAGCATCTTCACATGCATGTTAAATAGGAATCTCAAACTAGACTCAAAACAGAGCTATTGATCCTTCTTTTCCTTCTCTTCCTCCTCCCTAAGACTGAACCTCCATCAGACTTCCCACCCCAGTACTTAGTACCATTGTCCACCACTGCTAAAGCCAAAAATTAGGAGTCATCCTTGATTCTTCTCTTCTACTTATCTAGTCTATATCCAAGTCCATTATTGTACCTACAAACATACCCCAAACATTTCTACTTCTCTCTGTCTTCCCATTGCCTCCTATATCAGCTACCATCCTTTCTCACCTGAACTGCCCCAATAACCTCTTCAGGCATCTCTATTCCAGTTCCGGGACCCTCTAATCCATTTGCCACAAGGAGCCAGGGTAATCTCCTGAAAATGTAAATGGGATCAGATAGAACATTTCCTATTCAAAACCTATCACAAGCTTACTTTCACACTTAGAACGAAATCTAATTCCTTATGATGTTAAATAAGACCCTGTAAGAGCCTGTTGGGGCTTCCCTTTCTGCTCTCTTTCCCCTCATTCCAGCACCAGGCACACTGGCCTCTTTTCTTTGCCTCGAGCTTTTCCATTCATTCTTTCCTTTGCATGGAATGCTAACCTTTGCTTTGGACAGGGCTGGCTCATTGGCATCCTTTAACTCACAGCCCCAAAGTCACCACCTCAGAGATGTCCTCCTAGACCATGCACTCTCCCCATGCCTGATCTTTCTCACAACACCCTATTTATTGACTTCATAGGAATTATCACACTCTAGCATTATGTAATTTTTTTAAACCTTTTTATTTGTCTTCCCCACTAGAATGGAAGCTCTAAAAGGGCAGGACCTATTTGTCATCTTTAGCATCTAGCCCCTGGCACAGTACCTGGTATTTCCTGGAATCTTAGTAATTCTTTGAGGACAAACTTATATCCTAAACTATAAAATGAGAAAAGAATTTTGTCAAAAATTCTGATTTTACTAAAACACCTCTTAAATATTATTGATTTTCATTCTACTTTTTAAAATGTTTTATCTTTTTTAAGGTGCCAAAATACTTAAAATTAAGACAAAAAATATATTGACTAGTTGTTCCAACTCTATAGATTTTGCTTTATTTAAAGGCTTCCTTTTTGGAAAACCCTAAATTTTACTTGTCTTACAAATTCATATGGAATATTTTTAAATGTAAAAATAATTGACATTTTTGTCTAGTTTATTTTTGCATTCTCTAATGAAAGAAAAGTTAGAATAAAATTCTTCTATGTTGTAACCACATTATTTCTTTCAAGAATAATTTCATTATTATTTTAGGGAAAAAAATCCCTTTGGGGGTTTTACAACTGACAGCTTCAAGAGCTAAATTTGTAGAAGACACACACATGGGGATGCATCTTGTCTTCAGATATGTGTCTATTTTATTCATGCTTTAAACTACTTAACCTTATTTTACAGAAACCGCTGCTCTTCTGTGTTATCATTGGTCAAATCATCACTTCCAACCACTTTTTTTCCCTACTCCCATGCCCATTTCCATAAAATGTGGTGTCTTCTCTCTAGAGCTTTCTTAATTCAAAGTCATGTAGAAATGTTGGTGACAGATAAATAAACCCTTACTTCTGCACTGTTAATTGTTTGTATCACAAAGCTCCTGCTGACCACTGGCACACATGTAGCCTCTAAGGGTTCTGTTTACAGATTTAGTTTACAGCCTCTTAATTCATATATATGATGCCACTGCTGTATATTCCACTATTGGAAGGGCCATCCCTTCCATAAATTGTGAAATCAGTTGGAAAGCCTGATTGCCTGTTAGTGAATGTGAGCTTTGTGAACATTAATCTACACCCTGAGCTGCAGTAAACAAAGTCCTGGCAACCGGCCAACCTACCAACACTGGAGCATTTTGACTGCAAGTCAGGTTCACCACGTCAGACAAGTATGGAAGATGGATCACAGAGAAGCCCACAAGGAGAGGCAAAGGACAGGGTGGCTTTAGATAAAGAAACTTTAGACCAAAGACTCAGCAGAATACCTTCAAGTACACCATGACAACTGAGAAGCAGTGACAAAAGCCAGATCTTTTTGACATAGGAGAATCAGAGATAAAGTGGCAGAGACATCTTGAAAGAGGGGCCAAGAGGCACAACAGCTCCAGACCTACAAAAAATAAGGACCTGGGAGACAGAAACAAGTCTCCTCAGGCCATGCATGGTGTACATATTAGATGTAGGTGTGTGTGTGTGTGTAGGTGCATGTAGTTATTGAACCACCTGGCAGAAATGAGGCCAGCTTCCTTCTGCACTACCCCATTTGTCAGTGGTATCACTATTTCTTAAAGTCCTCCATAAACCTTAGGATTACATTTTAAAATTTGCAACAAAAATAATACCTAGCCTCTCTGTGTGTGTGTGTGTGTATAATTGTATTGAAAAGTATAAAGAGGATACATCAAATGTAAAAGCCCCCATTTACTATCTGCTCCCCAAACCTATTTCCAAGATGTAACCACCATGAACTAAAGGTCTTATCAAGGTCTCACTTACCTTCTTAGACACTTTCCTCAAATTTCCTCTATGTTCTTTCTCAAGACACCAGCATGCTTCAAACTCCTACCATCACGAGTGTGGGGAGCAGCCCTCTGGCCTCAATCTCTGCACTCACCTACCCACCCAGCCAGTGCCAGACTATTCTTCCTTTTTTCTCTCAGAAAAACCCATAATAAAGCTCCCATTTGCCTACCACATCCCGTCCAGACTTCCAACACCCATCCTCAGCCTTTCTAATCCAACCACATTCGCTACCCCTTCCCAATCTTTCACCTTCCAGCCACGTAGACCCACCCCCACATTCACCTTATATATTCTTCCTTTGGGCATTAGCCCGTGCTGTCCCTCCACCTGGTACACTGTCACTAAG
>JAQZBX010051594.1:0-19355 GCA_029593785.1 Cabassous unicinctus | reverse complement strand
GGGTAGGTTAAAATACCCAGGATACTGGGGGGAGATATGGGAGAGGGACCAGGTGAACATTTGGGATTTGTGGGTATGAGGTTGAAAATGCAGAGGTGGGAATGCTCTTATGGCAATATGACATGGAAGTGTCATTGGTTTAGGGGGTTTGTTGGGAGGGATTTGAGGCAAGGGGCATCTGGAGCAGGCTTCTAGGGAGTGTGTGACTGTTCATCCTGTCATAATGTGTTGTATCAGTGGGTGGAGCCTCACATGATGAGTGGGATAGAGATGGACTTCCATCTTTGGGAGGACTGATTCATCCAGAAACAGACAGATCAGTGATTCTTTTGAGCAAGGGTGGTTCCTAATATGGGAGGGCAAACCAGTGTGTTTGTCCTATGAATCTTGTCATCCAACGAGTCAAGACAGGGGGTTTTCATGGGTCCCAGGGGAATGGGGAGGGAGGAACAGAATACATCAAACAGGGGTATTTAGTGTCAGTGGAATTGTTTTTCATTACCTTACAGTGATGGACACAAGACATGGTAAATATCATCAACATATATAAAATGGAATCATCTAAATGTAAACCATACTGCAAACCATTGACAATGTTTAGTAGTTATGTTTTACTATCTGAATAACAGTTATTACAATGTTACCATTCAAATACAAAAAGTTTTGAATTTGGGTTGAGGAAAGGGGTTGGAGGTGGGGAATATGAGAGTTTCTTGTATTCTGTGTGTGACTTTACTGTGACCTAAAACTTCCTTGAAAATTAAGTGAAAAATAGTGAGACACTGGGTAGTGGGAGGGGGAAGATACCATGGCCTGTCTCTAATCCAAACTCAGCATATGAATGCATTACCTTCCTCCCAAAGTGGGACATGACTCCCAGGTATGAGCCTCTCTGGCAATGAGGGATTACTACCTAGTGCCAACTGGCAATATGTCTGGAAAAAGACCTTGAATAAAAGGGGGAAAAGGTAAAGACAAATAAGTTCATATGGCTAAGAAACTTCAAAGTGAGTTGGGAGGTCATCCCAGAGGTAACACTTATGAACTTAGGACCTCATAGGCTACCAATGTGGATATCACCCAAAATAGAGGGGCTCCTGAGTGCTCTGGAGACACCCAGGACCTATATCAGGGCAGATAGTTACAGAGTTAGGTGCCTTATCAATGGTCCCTACTTTGGAATCTCTGCTCCTGAGAATGACAGAGTTGGACTCAAATATGTCCTCCCTGCACAAGGTCCATCAGTCCCTTCTATTCAAACCTATATGTGGTGCTGGAGTTTGTATGTGTACTTCCTGAGACTGGAGTGTTTTGCCTGCCCATGTGCCAGCTGGGCCCAGAATCTCAGTGCAGCTGCAAATCCTACTCTGCAGCTCAATGGACTCACCCAGGACACCTGGCAGGGAGATGATGATGGACAATTGTCATCCCAGGGAATGGAGAGAGTCTGAAGCTGCAGGCAGGATAATCCCATCCATCTTATCCATGGGTTATAAGCCCCCTCTCACTCAGAGGTGGAGTGGACATCACCATCCCAGACACCTCAGAATTGGGGGAATAGTGATAGACTAGAGAGGACTTTCTGAAATTTTATTATAGCATATTGTGATTCAAATAATGGAAGAAATTACAACATTAATATTGAGCCAGTGGCCACTGGATGCTTTGGGGGACAGGGAGAGGGAAAAGCAATTGTAATACAGGGATTTTTTTGGGACTTGGGAATTATCCTGAGTTACAGTGCAATGACAGATATAGGCCATTTTACATCAGCATATAACATGCAGAACTGTGTGGGAGAGAGTGTGGTCTACAATGTGAACTATGGTCCATGCTTAGTGGCAAAGCCCCAGGATGTGTATATCCATTGCAGGTGATGTGCCACACTAATGAAAGATGTTTATGTGGGAGGTTGTGGGAAGTGTGGGAGGTGGGGAATATGGGAATCCTTATAAATTTTGTGTAACTTTTATGTAAACTAAGTTTCTTTTTTTTTAATGATAGTTCCTGGGGGTCAAACACAGGTCCCTCCATATGGGAGATTGACACCCAACCATTTGAGTCACATCAATCCCCCTCTAAGTATCTTTAAAATAATTATTTTTTTAAAAAGTGTATGGCTCAAAATGTAAACCATAATGTAAATAATTTACCATGGTTAGTATAATATTTCAATATTTATACATTGTAACAAATATATCATCCACATGTAAAATGTTATTAGTAGGAAAAAGGGGAAGGGAAAAGTTGTTGGGTATATGGGAAACCCTTATATTCTGTAAATGACTTTTCCATAACCTAAAGCTTCTTTGAAGACAAAATGAAAAAATAAAACACTGGGAGAATAAACAGAAGAAAATGTCACTGTACATACAAGATAACAGATCATACAGTGCTGAAAGAATTTCAAAAATTGTTTTTTTATATTTTGAAATTATTTTTTACTATTCAAAATTTTTTATTTTTTGTATTATGTTTATTTTTAAAACTGTATTTATTACTTCATTTACTTATTAATTGCATTTGCTTATTTTCTTAGCTTCTCTTTTGAAGAAGTTTTGGATCAAAGAAGGGTTACAACTGTGGAAGGGGAGGATCATTAGTGCAGGCTGTCAGTGAAGGGGGATGCAGGGGAGGAGGTTCACCTGGGACATACATATAAGGCATATAAATTTGTTCAAGTGTTCATGGGGCATTGTCATGGTGGGTGTAGATCCACACAATAACCAAAAGAATGTCTAATTCTCATCCTGAGGAGCTCTGATACATTTTCTATTGGGAAAGCAAGATTCCCCTGAGTACAGGGGCTGTGACTAGTGAAGGAGGATGGACCATTGATCTGCACTTGATATTGATAACTGTACTTATAAACTTTTACTTTTGAAATTGAAATTTAGCCTATTATTATAGGGTTCCTTAGAGTTTCCTCCTGAGAGCCTCCTTGTTGCTTGAATGTGGCTTCTCTCTAAGCCAAACAGCATACAAATGCATTACATTTCCCCCACTGTGGGAAATGACTTCCAGAGATGAGCCTCCCTGGCACTGAGGGATTACTACCAAGCACCAACTAGCAATGCAATGCAAAATGTCCTTCACCAAAATGGGGAAATGATAAAGACTTCAAAGTGAGTAAGATAGTCATTCCAGAGGTTATGCTTATGCACATCTCAGCAGGAGCTCATTGAATTCCAAAGTAAATATTGCATCAAAATAGTAGAGATATCCATATACTACAGGCAGGACAGATAGCTCAGGAGTTTTGTGCCCTGCCATTGGAAAAAGGGGAAGGGAAATTTTACTCCTTTGTGTGACAGTTGGATTCAGTTGTGGGCTCCCTACACATGGTTCTTCTGCTCCTTCTATTTGAATCTGTACTAATTGCTAGATTTGTTTGGTGTTTGTCCAAGCAACTGAACTAGTTGGGTTGTCCACGTGAAAATTGGGCCCTGAATCTCAACAGAGTTGCAATGCCTACTCTCCAGTTCATTGGACTAACCCAGAACAAGTAACAAGGAGATAATGATAAACAACAACCATCCCAGGGAACACAGACAGTCTGCAACTGCAAGCAAGGTATTTCCATACATTTACCTCATGGGATCTAAGCCTCCCATATATTAGAGGTGGAGTGGGCATCACCATCCCAGAATCCTCAGGATTGGGAAATGAACAATGGACTAGAGTAGACTTACAGGCATTTTAATATAGACTTCTTGTATTCCTAGCAATGGAAGAAATTTTATCATTGATGTGGAGGCAGTGTCCTCTGTATGTTCTGAGAGGAGGAAGAGGGAAAAACAGATGCAATATGGGGACATTTTCAGGACTTGGGAATTGCCCTGGATGATATTGCAATGTCAGGTACAAACCATTATATATCCTGTCATAACTTACAAAATTGTTTGTGAGAGAGTGTAAACTACAATGTAAACTATAATCAACACTTAGTGGCAATGCTCTAAAATGTGTTCAATTGTGAAAAATGTATCACACTTATGAAGGATGTTGTTAATGTGAAAAAATGTGGGAGAGTTTGAGAGTGGGGCATGTGGGAATCCCTTATATTTTTCATGTAACATTTATGTAATCTAAGTATCTCTTTAAAAAATATAAAAAAAAGCATATTTTTAAAAAGCCCTATTTCCCAGAAACAGAGGATAAGAAGGTTGGGCACTTACTTCACCTAGTGATTAGTAAATTCAGCCAGCTAATGTATAATCCTAAAAAAAGCTAAAATTTAAACCTGTCGAAATCAGAATGAAGTAGTAGCTGCCATTTTAACTCTGCCTCTGGCATGGGTGGAAGCAGGCTGACTGAAAATCACAGTGCTGCTAAGGACCAACATGTTTCCACTGATCTCAGATTGCAGAACTAGCATAAACCCCAGCTCCACTCTGGCAGAGAAGCTGGTGGTACCTGCACCAGCCTCTCTGGGAAACTGCAGGCCATGTCTTGGAAGCCAGTGCCCATCCTACTCTGGCAGCACAAGCCACTTCAGGAGCTATTCCATGGCTGGAGTAGGAAGCTCCATTTCCCATAAATGGGGGAGGAAAAGATATTTGACCACTGACTTCAGCTACTGATTTGTAAACTCAGCTGGTTAAGGTATAATCCCAACAACAAAGTTTGAAACTGTCCAAGTCAGAAAGAGGTCAGAAGCAATCATTTTAACTCTGCCCCTGGCATGAGGGGAAGTGGGGCTGACTGAATATTACAGTGAAGTTAGGGATTGGCTTCTTTCCACCAAGATCATATTGCAGCCCTAGACTAATCTTCAGCTCCACCCCTGCCAGGGAGGAATCTTTGGGGACCTGCTACAGCCTTTCTGGGTAACTGCAGGCACTTTTGGCTGGCACAGACTGAATAGTTGGACACATGGGGCTCCATATCCACACCCCAATAGGATAGAAAAGGAGCTGTGTTTCCTTGGCTTCTTTGTGGAAGTGCATGTTCTTTCAGCCCGCATGAACTGCTTTGCTGAGTGCCTTCAATTCCTTAATCATCTCTGCCCCCATATAGGATAGGAGTTGGCTGCTGTTTCCTCAGCCTCTCAGGGCAACTGCAAGCAATTTTGACCTGCACAACTCAACTATTGGACATATGTGGCTCCCACCCCCAATAAGACAACCAAAGGAACTGGGTTTCCCCAGCTTCTCTGGGTAACTGAAGCTGTTTTGGCCCACACAAACTAAATAGTCAGACACCTGAAGCTCTATCCCTGCCCCCAAGTATGATAGGAGGGAATCTGGGCTTCATCAGCCTTTCTGGGCAATGGTGGGCACTTTTGACCTGCAGAGACTGAACTATTAGGTGCTTGTGAGTCCAGATGCATCGCCCAATAAGATAGGAGGTGAATGGTGTTGCCTCAGCCTCTCTGGGCAATGGCAGGTACTACCAGCCTACAGGGACTGAACTGTTGGGCATCAGTGGTTCCATTACCATCCCTTAAAGGGCTGAATGGACAGTACTCCCTAAACCTCTCAGGGCAACTGCAAGTGTATTCAGTTAACAGAGATTAGGTTGGTGGGCACTCTAGAGGTTCCATCCCCACCCCTGGAATGGAGTGAGGCAGTACTATGCCAGTCCACCTGACCAACTGTGGTCATTTGGGATATGCATGGCATAGATTTCCACACACACCTGGAGCTCCATACCTGTCCCATTTAGGGGAGCTTCATCTGTCTCTCTGGGTAACCACAGAAAGGCTTGACATGCAGAACTTGGATTATTACATACAGCTGTGACTCTATCCCTACCCTTGGCAGAGGAGAAAAGTGGGAGAAGCTTCATCAATTCCTGGAGCAAAACAAACAGCTACAGCTTCCACAATTTACAGTACCAACTTCATCCTTAGTGCCTACTACACAACCAGCAAGGGAGAAAAGGCAAGAAAGCCCTAAACTAAAGAGAAAAACTGCACCCAGAATAAATACATCTAGTAAGCCAGATGCCAGGACACCAACAAAAAATTATAATCCATACCAAGAAACAGGAAGTAATGACCCAGTTAAAGGAAGAAGATAAGCCTCCAGATGACATAAAGGGGTTGAAACAACTAATCATCGATGTTCAAACAAATCTCCTTAATAAATTCAATGAGATGGCCAGAATGTTCTATATCACCACTATTAGGAAAATGCAAACCAAAATGATAATGAGATATCCTCTTACACTGCACAGAATGATCATTAATTAAAAAAAAAACAGAAAACAATTGCTGGAGAGGATGTGGAGAAGTAGGAAAACTCCTTCACTGATGGTGGGATTTTAAAATGGTGCAGCCTTTGTGGAAGACAGTTTGGTGTTTCCTCAGGAAGGTAAATATAGAACTGCCACATGACTCAGCAAATCCAATATTAGAAATATATTCAGAAGGACTAAAATCTGTGACACAAAAAAACATCTGCACACCAATGTTCAGAGCAGCATTATTCACATTGCCAAAAGATAGAAACAAACCAAGTGCCCATCAACCAATGGATGCATAAACAAAATGTGGTATATATATATATAATGAATACTATGTTGCAGTAAGAAGAAATGAAATTGGGATACATATGATAATATAGCTCAATCTTGAAGACATTATGCTAAGAGAATTAAGCCAGACACAAAAGGACAAAAAGTGCATGGTCCCATTAATATGAACTAAATACTAAGAATAAATGCATGGATTAAAAACCCACATTATTAGAAGATAAGAGGACGGCTGAAAAGAAATACTGATGATTAATGTATACAGAAATTTTAATTACTTGACTATAAAATTGGGGAAATGCATAAAGTTGATGATAGCATTATTGTGAGTAGTAGCTGGTATATAATAGGGATTGTGATTGAAAAAGGTAGTCTAGGGATGTAAATGTCAATTGAAAGAAAGCTAGAGAATAATTTAGGGACTGAATAACACAGTGAAATCAGAGGTGGATGAGAATTGTGGTTGATGGTACAGATGCAAGTGTCCTTCTGTGAGCAGAACAGAACAGATGTACATCACTGTTGCAGGGTGGTCGGAATGTGGAAAGCATGGGGCAAATACAATTGTTGTGACATATAGACTGGTTAACAGAAATACTGGTTAACAAAAATACTGTAATAGTCAATGCCAAAGATGAACAGTGTTGATAATGGTAGGGTATGGAAAAAGTGTGCCAAATATATGTTATGGACCATAGTTGTTGGTAATAGTTTGATGATATTACCTCATAATCTGTAACAAATATGTCACTACAGTGTGGTTTGTTGGTGAGGAGGTGTTGTATGGGAATTCTACACATGTGCATGACTGATTTGTAAGTTCATAACCACTGTAAGAAAAATATATTTTCAAAAAATAGCGTGGGTTGGGGGGAAAATACACCAAATGTAATATATGGACAATAGTTAGTAGTAATATTTTGACAATGCTCTTGCATAGTTTGTAACAAATGTTTCAAAAAATATGAGGTGTTGGTGTAAGGGTGATGTGTGGTGACCCTGTATGATGTTATGCATGCTTGTTTTGTGAGTTCACAACTTTTATTATACACTTATTGTTTATGTATGTTCATGTATGAATGATATAATTCAATAAAAAATATATTTAAAAAACAAAACAGGTGAATTGGGAAATCACAAATATTTTGACATTAAACAATACACATTCTTAAAGAACCAACTTGTCAAAGAAGAATACACAAGAAAAAGAGGAAATATCTTGATATGAATGAAAATTAAAACATAAAAAAACAAGACTTATGGAATGCAACAAAGACATTGCTCAGAAGAAAATATATAGCTTTAAATGCTTAGATTTTCAAAGACTAAAGATCTCCAAACAGTAAATGAACTTCACAACTAGAAGAAATAGAAAAAGGTGAGTGAAGTAAACCCAAAGGGAGCAGAAAGAAGGAAACAATACAGATTAGAGGGGAGGTAAATGAAATCAAGAACAGAAAAATAACACAGAGAATCAATGAAAGTAAAATTAATTCTTTGAAAATACCAATAAAATTAACATATATTAGACAGGCTCACAAAGGGAAAAAAAGAGAGGATGCAAATATCAAAAATGGATATTTCTGAAGACCTTACAGAAATAGAAAGGATGATGAGGATATTAAGAACAACTGTTTTCTAACATTTAGATAAATTTTAGAAGGGGACAAATTCCTGGAAACAAACTAATTACCTCAACTGATTCAAGACTAAAAAGAAAATTTCAAAAATCCAAGAAGTAAAGATTGGATCAGTAATGAAAACCCTCCCAAGAAAGCAAAGCTTAGGACCATATGGTTTCACGGCTGACATAAGTAGACATTTCTTCAAATAAGAACTACCATATGACTTAGTGTTCTACTTCTAGATATATTCTAAAAAGAATAGAAAAACAGGAACTTGAACAGAGTCCAGTGGTGCAGATAGCAGCAATATTCATAACAGCCAAAAGATGAAAACAACACAAGTGTTTTAGTTTACTAGGGTACCAAAATGCAGACACCATGAAATGGGTCAGTTTTTAACAACGGAAATTTATCAAGTTAGAAGCTTACAGTTTTGAGGCTGAGAAAAATTTCCAAATCAGGACATCATCATTTGATGTCTTCTTCCTGAAGACCAGCTGCCAGCAATCCCAGACTCCTGCCACATGGCAAGGCACATGGTGGCATTTTCTGGTCTTTCCCTTCTCTTTCAGGTTTTATTGTTTCCTTTTCTTGCTTTTATGACTTCCTCTTTCTCTTTTTCCATATTCACCCCATTTATAAGGCCCAAAGAGGTTGAAAATGAAAGAATGGAAAACAATACTGCAATGCTGCAAGCAAATGGTAATCAAAAGCAAGCCAGGCTGGCTAGTCATATTCGATAAAATTAAATCAAACAAGTATGTACCATATCTATAAAATGGTCACTATATCCAGGTCATATACTAATTAAAATATATATGCAAGGAACCACAGAGCACCAAAGTTATATGGACAATAAAAATGAGAGTTTTGAATAGAGAAATAAACAGCTCTAACATAATATTTGGAATGTTCAGTTTCCCACTTTCACAAATGCATAGAAGAACTAGACAGATGAATAACAAGGAAATAGAGGACATGAATAATTCTATAAACCAACTAGATCCAACAGAATATACATTCTTCCCAGTTGCATATGGAAAATTCTCAGAAAAGAACATGGTACCCCTAAGCATATACAGAAACACTGAAATCATAAGTATCTTCTTTGAAAAAGTGGAATGAAAATAGAAATCAATAATAGAAGGACAAATAGAAAGTTCATAAATATGTGAAAATTGAACAACACAGTCTTCAACAAACAATGTGTCAGAGATGAAATCAGAAGGAAAATTTCAAAAGCTTTGAGATAAACAGAAATGAATACACAGCATATCAAAACTTATGAGATGCACTGAAAACATTGCTAATGGAGAAATTTATAGTAATAAACACCTATATTAAAAAGGAATGACTTTCTCAAATGAAGAACAAAATTTTACATCTTAAGGAAATACAAAATGAGAACTAAAGCTAAAGCTGATAGAAGGAAATAAAAATTAGAATAGAGATTAATTAAAGAATATAAAAACAATAGAGCCAATGAAACTAAAAGTTGGTTCTTGAAAAGATGGACAAAATTGAAAAACCAATAGATAGATTAAACTTAAATTAGTAATGAAAGTGCTGACATTACTACCAACCTTACAGAAATAAGATGGGTTATAAGAGAATACTATGAACAATTGTACCCCAACAGATTATATATTGTAAACAACATAAACTAATTTCAGGAAACACACCATGATTTCTTTATAATATTTACCATTAAAAAATGTGCTGTTCTGAAAAAAAAAGTTGCAATGCATATATTTAAAGAGGAATTTTAATTATTGTATTTTTTGTTACTCATATGTTTAGGTTACCCTTTGTCTTTCTAGTCTGGCTTTTATGCAACATTCTTGAGGGAATTCATGATCACTTTAAACCAGGGATGTGCCAGTGAGGGAATTATACTGGGAAAAAAACCAACACAAGCAATCATCTGCCCTGTAGTATTTACGTTTAGTTTAGTAGAGATAATTTAAAGTAAAATTCATAAGGTTAATTTGTCTACATAACAAGAATTCATAAAAAATACATGTTTATGCATTAAAGAACATTATCAAGAAAGTGAAAACACATTCTATAGAATGGGAAAAATAGCTGCAAATCCTATATGTACAGGTTTAATATCCAGAATATATGAAGAATGATTACAACTAACCAACAACAGCAAAATAATTTTAGTTGTAAAGCTCACCAAAATTCCTGACAATAAATAAGGGTGGATGTTTATTAGAAGGGCTATCCCTTTGCAGTGTATTTTGTTAATGTAAATTTTAATGAGGCATATGAAAATATTTTCAAATTTGAAAGAAGAGAAAGAGAAAAGTAAAGTATTTGAAAATGGTTCATCACCAGATGAATATAATTATTGGTACAGGAAAAAGGCATATAAAAATGAGATTATAGATATCCTAATTTCAACTTTCCACAGATACACACAAAATTTCAAATTTTGAATTTTCAACAGGATAAATTTACTTTCAATAAATACATCTGAAATAAGAAAAACAGCCTCTGACAGGGCTCTTACAATGATAATTTAAATCCTGGAGAAATGTCAAATGTAATTATCAAAAATCACCATTATGTTTCCATCTTCAAAAACTGATTTCTCATAATGCATAAATTTTACTTACTACAAATTTATCCAAATTTGGATGTGGTATACATATCTTGTTATGGTAAAATTCACTTAAAATAAAATTAACCATTTTTATACATACACTTCAGCGACATTTAGTATGTTCTCACGTTGTGCAAGTATCACCTCTATCGATCTATCTATACATATTTTAAACAATGACAGTCACAGTGAAACAAAAGACATTTCAGTAAGCTGACCTTAAATATAAGATCATCCCTGGGTCATGAAAAATTGTACAATGTGGCAATTCTCTCATTTGTAAACAAGATAAATTTAAAAATGCATTTCAAAAATTTCACTGCCAAGTTTGCTTTTAGTAAAGCCAGAAAGGTAAAATTATTATAAACATGGATTTTTAGTAATGTTTAAATATTTAAAATTAATGTTGGGAGTTGTGTTACTTGTAGTTATAATTTTTTCACCTCTTTTTTTTAGTCTGTGTAAGTGTGCAGGGAAAATTAACCATTAGAAATTTAATAGAAGTATAAACATAGGGACACCATTTTCCCTTTTACCCCTGACTCTGATATGGCTCTGTCCCCAGCTTCTCCACTGAAAGCTTGTAATATTTTTCACATTCCTTTCAGTATTGTAGATTCTTCTCCCTTCTCTCTGAGTCTATCAAGATTTTCTCCAACAAGAATCCTGACTTTGTGAAAAGTCCTATGGCATGCCAGATTTTGAGATGGCAAAGCCCTCAATGAATGGATATTTAGTAAAATACACTTCGCTAAAATATAAGTTGGGAAAATAGAGAATAAACGAGTTTCTGGCAATAGTGCAAAAAATGAAGTTTTAAGGAAAACACCTTGGAGAATCTGCGACAAATGTCCCTTCTCAGCCATAAGCGTGAAAAGGAAGCTGATTACTCATGATGATGTGCCAGAAGAGTCCCAGAGCCAGAACTGCTCCTCCTGTGTCCCAGGGGAATGAAGCCTTTCTCCTCTCTCTGGACCTGGCCCAGGATCCCTGGGGAAGAACTTGGAGGTGTATTTTTGTCATGGTTAGGTCAGAAAAGGTGGTTTGGTGCCCTCCCTGGGCAGAGGTTCACAAAGGAGGCTGCTTCAGGGTCGCCTGGTGGTGAAGATGTGCCCACTTCCCACCCTCTGGCCAAATCACTGAGATTCTTTCCAGTGTATTCATTTCTGGGAGACTGAGACTGGGTGCAGGGGACTCCTCAGCACAGTCAACACTGAAGGTGGAAAAAGAAGAACCTGCAGAAAGAGCAGGAGTATGAGTCTCCACTCCCCTGCCCATACCAGGCCTGGACCCAGGCTTTGGCCCCCCACCCCCACCTATATGGGCAATCCCAGGATAAATCTACTAGTGCAGCACAAAGTATGTCCATGAACTCCCACATGACTTCCCACAGGAACCCTGCTGTGCCACACTCCTCCCCACTTTCATTGCACAAACCTTCTGTCCTGTCCTGTCAGGAGATAGCCACAGATTATTGGTGTATATGTTGGGGCTCAAGGAGGTTACTCGCTATAGAAGCAAACTTCCAGCTGGAAGGATGGCAGGCTCAACCAACTGTTCCCAACCCAGGGTGCACAGAGCTGCCAGGGTCACAGAAGCCCAGAAGGGGGACTGCTTAAGCACAGGGAGTGGCTAAGTCCCCTCCTCCACAACCTGCTCCTTCGAACCTGCCTCCAGGAATCCCTGCCAGGTTTTCCCTGTATGTGTGTATGTGTGTGTTGGTGGAGGGTGGGGTGTTACATGATATGAGTAAAGAACCTCTTCTGTTTTAAATTCTCATTACTTTCTCATTTTTGTTGCAACTAGGTCATGTTAACACTCTCCCCAGGGAGTGAAAAATTAACAAGTTAATTAGAATTGCAAAGCTTATTTTACACTGAGAAAATGAATTTTTTTCCTGAAAGACTTTATATCATAGTATCTGATCCATCCTGAGCTCATTGGCATATCTAATGTCCACACCCTACAAGGTGTGATCAAGTGTCTTGGTACCTGAGCTGCCTACATATTGACCTCCACCTGTCACTGTGTCTGGAATGTGTCTTAAGCTTTCTCTGCATCTCTGTCACCACCTATATATAAAGAGGAGGAAGATTCAGAAGGCTAGTTTAAGTTTCCCGTGGGATACAAGTAAAGAGCTCAGAATAATACTTGTGCTTCGTTTTAACTCTTTTATGGTCTGCTCTGAATTCAAATACCCCGTGTCTCAAAGTAACAATTTGCAATATCAGAGTTCTCCCTTGATTTATTTTGTCACAATTCTTCTTCAGAGATGTGATTTGTGTGGTTCAACCATGGTTTTCTATCTTCCTCTTTGTGGTAATGACAAGGCAAATGAAATCACTTCTCTATGTTACTGCTATAGGTGTGTGAAATTTGGGAATTTGGGAAGCATCTGGAAGAGTGGGAATGACTCGTTCAAATTGAAAACTAAATAGAAAAGTCTTACATATAGCAGTGCTGCAGCAGGAGCATGTTGGGGTCATAACCCAGGGTTCAAAAACATATTCTACTGAGTTTGGTTCTTATATCTCCACACCTGCTTTTTAACTGTGAACCCTAGGATAGCAAGACAATCTGTTTAGCATCCCTTTTTTATTATATTTTCTTTTTTTAAAAAAAGATAATTAGATTACATAAATGTTACATAAAAAATATAGGGGACTGCCATGTGCTCTGTTCCCTACCCCTTCCACATGAACAATCTCCTTGATTAGCATGGTATATTCATTAAAATTGATGAACACATTTTGAAGCATTGCCACTAATCATGAATTATAGTTTACATTGTAGTTTACACTCTCTCCCATGCAATTTTGTAGGTTATGGAAAGACATATAATGGTCTGTATCTGTCATTGCAAGTCATTCAGGACAATTCCCAAGTCTTGAAAATGCCCCCCATATTACACCTGTTTTTCCCTTCCTCTCCCTTCAGAACCTCCAGGGGCCAATGCCTCTACATCAATGACATAAGTTCTTCCAATGCTAGAATTACAATAAATCTATAGTAGAATACCAGTAAGTCTACTTTAATCCATAGATCATTCCCTAAACCTGAGGATTCTGGGATTTAGCATCCCTTTGAGTGATTCTGGGATTTAGCATCCCTTTGAGTTGGCCACTCCCAAGGAAAACAAAGAGTAAATAGTCTCCCTTCATCTAGTGATTCTCAAATTATTTGGTGGTGTTTTCTAGATTAGGCAAAATGAGAGACTGGATATTCCTGACTGTTGAGTGTTGACAGATCCCCTACTGTTGTTAACATGATATATTGTGGGAAAGCCCTCCCATAGAATTCTACTTATGGATCTTTATACTCTGATTTTGACAAAAAATGTTGGGGAGACTGAGGTGGGAGGGGTAGATGAAGGGTGGAGAAGATAAGAAAACCCCATGATGTGGAACCTGGGGTCCTGCAAGACCCTAGAAAGAAGCCAGAGATGGAGCCACAAAACTATGGTCCTGCAGGTACCCTAGTCAGAAGGAAGGAAAGAGAGTATGCCAGCTATGATTTTATATACATGAATGTCATAGTTTTTTGGAACAGATTATTCCAAAGATATTTGTGTTTTCCAAATCGAGAGCACCTACATGTACCATAATGTACAGGATATACTGAATGTACAATATGAATGCACTTTGAAAATACCACTGCTGCTTTCAGAGTTGAGCCACTAGGGGTGGGGCTAAACATGAGGTAAGGCATTGGGCACTGTAACTCAGAGACCTGCTCTGTGCTCTTCCTCATGATATGAAGTCTCATGATTGTTCTTGATAATTACACTTCATAGCTGATTTTACAGAGCATTGGACAGAGCTGGCACTGAAGAACTATGTGGGAAGTTGAAAAAATTAATATACACGTATATATGGGTTTATATACATCTATACTGTGTGTATATATATATCAATAATATATGATTGAATAAATATATGTGTATATATTTGTATAACTATATATGTATAAATAGATATGTGTATGTATTTTGAAATAAAAGGGACTGAATAATGTTTATAACAGGAGTGTTTACCATTTTAAGATGAAAATAAAAAAGATCACTTCTATTGCTGCAAAGAAGGGATTTGAAATTCTCAGCCTTCAAGTGTAAATGAGTCTAGCTTGACCACCTAAGTCATGCTACAGATTTCTGTCCAGGGTCCTTCTGACCCAGTAGTAAGGGCAAAGATGGGAAGGCTTTTCCTAGCATAGTGCTATACAATTCAGTGATTACAGCTACATTGCCAGGATTTCAGTACTAGCTTTGTCCCTTCTTAGATGTACCACTTAGAGCAATTCATTTATCCTCTCTGTCCCTCCATTTACCCTTCAGAAATTGGGATTGATGGTAACAGTGTCCTCCTCAGAGAGTTTGTAAGAATATTAATACAAAAATGCTTAGAATATTTCACTTAAATATTAGATTGTTACTATGATCATTAATTCTCAAAGCAATCTTGATGAAGATCAATTTTCAAATTTACAGATAAATGAAGGACCCATCTCCTGTGAGACCTGTCACTCCATTTACATTGGGACAATTCCTTACTCCTAAGGGGCAGGTTGCTGCCTTTACCAAAGCCTGTCTCTCTGCCTGCTATTTAAATTTCTGTCCTCTTAGCAGCAACAGATTTTCATGATTACTTGGTAAATGGAGTGGCCACAACCTCTATCCTTCCGGGATAGGAGAATCTTTTTTTTTTTTTTTTGAGGTACTAGGGGCAGGGTTTGAAACTTGGACCTCATATGTGGGGAAACTGGTGCTCAACCACTGAGCCACATTGGCTCTGCTGAGTTGGTTTTTTCATTTGCTTGTATTGGTTGTTGTTTGGGCAGTTTTTGTTTTTAGGAGGCACCAGGACCAAACCTGGCACCTCCCATGTGCTCAACCACCTAAGCCACATCTGATCCCCATGAGAATCTTTTGATGAGAGTACTTCAGTTTAAATTGGCCCACCTCAATCAGGATGGTTCTTAATCCTATTTCAGGAGTCCTTTGTAATAAAATGAAAATCAGACATGGAGG
The DNA here is from genome assembly GCA_029593785.1 of Cabassous unicinctus. Taxonomy (NCBI): domain Eukaryota; kingdom Metazoa; phylum Chordata; class Mammalia; order Cingulata; family Chlamyphoridae; genus Cabassous; species Cabassous unicinctus. The sequence goes on along the minus strand of JAQZBX010051594.1, from coordinate 3,616 downwards.
TGGAGTGGACATCACCATCCAAGTCCCCTCAGGATTGGGGGAGGAGCTGTGGACTAGAGTGGACTTGGTGGTGTTCTGTTGTAGACATATTGTGATTCAAGCAATGGAAGAATTTGTAACAGTGAGGTGGAGCCGGTGGCCACTGAACATTTTTGAGGCAGGGAAAGGAGGGGCAGTTGAAATACTGGGGCTTTTTTGGGACTTTGGGGGTTGTCCTGGGTGGTGAAGCAGCGACGAATGTAGGCCATTTTCCATCAGAATATACCATGCAGAACTGGGTGGGAGAGAGTGTGGTCTATGATGTGAACTGTGGTCTATGCTCGGTGGCAAGGCCCCAGGATGTGTATATCCATTGCGGGTGTTGTACCACACGGATGAGGAATGTTGGTGTGGGATGTTGTTGGAGGTGTGGGTGGTGGGGAACATGGGAATCCCTGTAATTTCTGAGTAATATTTAGGTAATCTAAGCACCTTTAAAATATATATATATGTATATATATAACAAATAACATTTATGTAAACAAATGCACATATGTGCATATGTATTTATATATCATTTTACAAATATTGCTATGTATGGTGAAAAATTTGAATTTTACCCACAATAAAAAAAAGAATAAAAAAAAATTAAAAAATAAAAAAAAGAAAGCCACAAAAGGAACAGTCAGAGGATGAGCATCAACAAAACTGGAAGAGACCTAGAGACTGCAATGTGCCTTCCCATGTAACAAGCTAAGGACCAAGGATCACCAGAAGGCAGGCCCAGAAGGGCAGTCTTCCAAGAGAAATCATCCCGTTGATGGTGCCTTGATCTGGATTTTCTCTTAACCTCAAAAGCATGAGCTAAAAAATGTAAGCCAACACGTTGCATAGTATTTGCTTGAACAGCCAAAGAAACTAAAACAGTCCTCAAATAATATTATTTAAACGTCTCAATAATCAATTCTAACCTCTCTTCTCTCATATCATATACTGCATTACGATTTCACTCATTTCTTTGATGACATCTCCTTCATTTCTGTCCCTACAATGAAAATGACCATACTATCATCTGAATCTCATTTCTAAGCTTTTACCTCCGTATGCTTGTGTGTTTTGTAAGGGCAAATAAAAATTAAAAAATGAGAAAGTCCCTGTTGAACCCAAGGGAAGAGACAACCTTCTGCCTCCCACCTCCCTGAGTATTTAATTTAGAAAACCTATAGTTGTATGTAATACCACTTTACTTGTCTTTCTGAAGTGCATATATTTGAAATGTGTGTACAAGTTTAAATAAGCTTCTTTCAAATTTTACCATGCAAGGTAAGAAAGAAAGGAAGCCATTTCTTTGAATTGTAATCAAAGAAAAATGTTCCCAATTTCCTGATAAGAGATGAACATAACTTCTGGAAGTGGGGATTTAGGGGGTGTTTTCCTGGCCCCAAATGTAAACCTACTTCTGGTCATGAAGATATGACATTTAACTTGAGAATGTGTATGAAATAGGTTATATCTGCTTAGTCACATTAAAAACTTGAGATTCTTTCTGTCTTAGCATCTCTTTGCAGATTTCCTGTGATGCATGACATTTTTCTTTAATGTTTACTCAATGATAAAAGTTTTCCTTTCTCTACTACCTTTGTAGAGAGGTTTCTTGGATTGGGAGATGATTTTGTTTTTATTTATATTTCCCTAAGTGTTACTGGCACGTAAGTTGAAATATATTTCAGATTGAAAGCATTACCTTTCTCCAAACAAGTGAAAGTTATATCTTCTCCAACTTCCAAATCTTAATTAATGTCTCTTAATTAATAGGCCCTATTTTGACAATTTAAGCTGGGAAATTTTAAAGGCTTAGAATAAGTTGATCCAAAAATCAATGAAGATCTGTGAAACAAAACCACTAGATAAGAGAGAGAAATTGACCATCAGAGTAAATTCACCAACATAATCAGATGCCTAGACATCAACAAAATATTACAAGCTATACTAAGAAACAGGAAAAATGGCCCAGCTGAAGGAAAATATAAAAAATTCTCATGAGACAGAATATTTAAGACAGCTAATCAATGATAACCACACAATTCTCCTATATAAATTCAAGGAGTTGAAGAAAAATATGACAAAAGAAATAAAGGATATTAAGATAATGGATGAGCATATAGAACAATTTAAAAGCCTCCAAAGGTGTGTAACAGAGCTTATGGGAATAAATGAAACAATGGATGAGGTTAAAAATACATTAGACCCTGAAAATTCCTGCCTTTTCTTGGTACAGATGTGGAGATCAAGAGTGTGGAGATGTGGAGCCCATGGGTCATAAAGGAAATCCCAAAGGCCATCAGGATGAAAGGGCAGTGATCTAGTTTCACTACATGCAGGGCCTGACATGGGAGTTCTCAAGGAATCCCTCCCAGGTCTGACCTACCTAAGGAGATGCTCAGCAGCCTGGAGACCAGAATGGGGCCTGTGAAGCTGCCCTGCAAGGTGAATTGTGAGAATACATACTCAAGAGATGGAAAGACCTGAAACATCTCAATATCCACAGAAGTCAATGTCCATGAGCTATACAAGTAAATGTTACTAAAAGCAGATGTATAAGCAAAGGCTCCCATGGGCCAGATAAACCTGAACATTGAGCTATTTTGATGTCTGTCTTGTCAAGTCTCCATGATGCTGGGTCCTGAGGGAGGTGAACTATTCATGGTCAAGCTCCATGGCTTGCACTGGTCTTCCTCTAGTGAAATGTGCAGAATTTCCTCTTCAACTGCAAAATTCAAAACAGCATCAGGCTTTCATTTCATCTGCAACATGGAGGGCAGATAGATTGGTGTGAAGCTTTTGTTGAACTCTAATCATAAGTATACAAAATGGCCATGAAAAAGGAGAGAGAAACCAGAGGACACAGATATACTAAAATATTCAAGTCTTTCAGAGCCAAAATGGATGGCGTGCTAATTAGAGTGGTGCATTTAGTACAAGTCAAGACAGGTCGGGTTGATAAAGCTTGTTGTATAGGAATATGGTCTTCTTTCAGTCTATCCAAGGAACAATGGGTGCCTGTTTTTACCGAAGTCTGTACTTTTTGCAATTACACTTAATTTGTTATCATAACTGAAATTTGAATTGTGTTGTTGGGAACCTGGTGTTATTTAATTGATGCCTTATCTGATGTGGAAGTCTACTCTGTAGCAGTTTCCCTCAAGCATTCTGTTGACCCAGGATGTGGAATTGCCATCTTTTTGCTATGACTTAGACATTTCAATTTCTTAGTGATTTACAGACTGTGTATTTTTTGTATCAATAAAGCAATTCTTTATTTAATAAATTTACTCTAATATTGAAAAAAACCTTGGCAAAGCAAGGACTGCTTCTGTAGTATAATGCTGTCACATTTTATGGGAATTTAAATCAGGATTCACTCATCTTTAACATAATACAAATAAATATTTGAAAGTTGTAGGCAGTTCTCTTAATATTCTAAAATTTGTCAGGAATCACAGAATTTCAAAAGACTCTTGAATAGTAAAATGGGGACTGTTCTTTTACTATATATAGTCCTCTTTAGTAGCACTTAAAATTTAACTACATTGCTTGCCACTTTCCTGTAAATGTTTTGTGTGGCTTTGAAAATTTT
>JAQZBX010051593.1:0-13140 GCA_029593785.1 Cabassous unicinctus | reverse complement strand
GGAATCCTAATCGAATGCCAGTCACCTTGGAACACCCCATTATTGCCAGTAAAAAAGCCAGATGGGACCGGATATCAACCAGTGCAGGATTTACGAGCCATTAATAACACCACTCTCACCTTACATCAGGTTGTTCCTAACCCGTACACCTTGTTAGGACAGCTGCCGCCTGAAGCCCCCTGGTTCACTTGCCTGGACCTGAAAGATGTCTTCTTCTGCCTGTGGCTGGCCCCCACGAGCCAGCCTCTGTTTGCCTTTGAATGGGAAGATCCCAAAACCCAGCAGAAATCTCAGCTAACCTGGAACCGGCTCCCGCAGGGCTTCAAAAACTTCCCTACCCTTTTCAGGGTAGCTTTGGCAGCAGATTTGGCCACCTACCCCCGGGAAAACTGCAGGTGTGCTTTCTTATAATATGTAGATGACCTCCTGCTTGCCAGTGAAATGGAAGAAGACTGCTGGGGAGGGACCCAAACTCTCCTACAACTTTAACACAGACTGGGTACAAAGTGTCTTGGATGAAGGCTCAGATCTGTAAACAGCAGGTCAAGTACCTGGGGTTCAGCATCACGCAAGGACACCGGACGCTCGGATCTGAATGAAAGAAAGTGATCTGCACCATCCCTATCCCCACCACAAAAAAAATAGCTTCGCGAGTTCCTCGGAGCTACAGGGTTCTGCTGCATCTGGATTCCCGGGTGTGCAGCAATGGCCAAGCCCCTTTACGAAGCTCTGGCGGGTCCGGGAAAAGAGCCTCTTGCCTGGGGAGAAGCTCAACAGGGGGCCTTTCAAAACATCAAAAGACAACTCGGCCGAGCCCCCGCCTTGGGGCTCCCAGACGTAACTTGAAATTTTAACCTGTTCGTGCACGAAAAGAACAGAGTAGCATTGGGAGTTTTCACAAAAACAGTCGGCCCCTGGCATAGACCTATTGCTTACCTCTCCAAGCAGCTGGACTCCGTGGCTGCAGGGTGGCCGCCCTGCCTAAAAGCCTTGGCAGCAACCGTGATCCTCGTCAAAGAAGCCGACAAATTAACCCTTGGACAGGCCATTCAGGATATGGAGCCACACGCAGTCACTGCCCTAATGAACTCACACAGGCATCGGTGGATATCGAATCCCCGGCTCGCACATTATCAAGGTTTACTCTGTGAAAACCCCAGAGTGACAATAGAAGCAGTACGCAGTCTAAACCCTGCCACCTTTTTGCCAGAAGAGGAAGGGGCTCCAGAACATGATTGCATTGAAGTGATAGAAGAGGTTTATGCCAGTCGTCCTGATCTCCAAGACTAACAGCTCCCTTCCCCAGATCAGACGCTATTTACAGATGGGAGCAGTCTTGTTAAAAATGGGGAAAAGCTTGCTGGGTATGCAGTCACCACTACCGAATGGGTGGTGGAAGCAGCATCTCTACCGTGGGGATGGTCTGCGCAATGGGCAGAGCTCTGGGCACTGGTCCGAGCCCTGCAGCTAGCCGCCGGGCAAGGGGTAAACATTTACACTGACTCTAAGTACGCATTTGCTACCGTTCATGTCCACGAGGCAATTTATAAAGAAAGAGGTCTTCTAACTGCAGGGGGAAAGGAAATCAAAAACAAAGAAGAAATTCTCCAACTGTTAGAAGCAATCTGGAAACCAAACAAAGTCGCCATCATCCACTGCCAGGGACATCAGAAAGGAATGGATATGGTTGCTCAAGGAAACAGGTTCGCTGACAAAGCTGCATGGCAAGCGGCTGAAGGAACCCATGGAATACAAGTCCCAGAATTAACACCACAACTGTCCCTCTTAGGACAAAAGACTGATCAACTAAGCTATACCCAGAAGAACAGGAGTGGGCTGAAAGAGAAGGGGGAAGCCGAACCCCTGAAGGAGGTTGGCTGCTCCCGGATAACCGGATTTTTGTACCAAAGGGAGCCGCTCATGCCCTCATCCAGCAATACCACCAACTCACCCACCTAGGGAAAAGTGCACTAGAAGTCTTGCTTGGGAGATACTGCTACATAGCCCGGTTAACTTCTCTCTGTGCCACCATCAGCAACCAGTGCCAAGTTTGTGCCAAAAACAACCCCTTGCAGGGTCCTTGTACTCCGGCAGATGTCCAGCACACGGGAACGGCCCCCTTTGAAGATATCACAGTAGACTTCACGGAAGTGAAACCAAGTCGGGGGTACAAATATTTGCTAGTGATGATATGCACCTTTTCAGGTTGGGTCGAAGCTTTCCCCACTTGCACAGAAAAGGCAAGAGAAGTGACTAAGGCTTTCCTTAGAGAAATCATTCCACAACATGGGCTGCTGCTGTCAATTGGAAGTGACAATGGCCCGGCCTTCGTGGCTGCCGTAGTCCAAGAGGTAGCAAAAATGTTAGGAATCAAGTGGAAACTCCATACTGCTTACAGGCCCCAGAGCTCAGGGAAAGTTGAATGCATGAATCAAACCCTCAAAGCCACCTTAGCCAGATTCTGCCAGGAAACTGGTGTCCCCTGGGTAAACTTACTTCCTTTGACCCTTCTCTGAGTTAGGTGCACCCCAGGACCCACTAGCTATTCACCCTTTGAAATTCTATTTGGGTGGCCACCCCCAATTATCCAGGCGTTCAGAGGAAATCTCAGACTTCTGGGGGTGGCTAACCAAGATTCCGTTCTCCAGCAGCTAGGGAAAACTCTAGCCGAAATACATAAAACTGTCTTGTCCCGGAATCTCATCCCCCTGGGACACCCGGTGCACCCCCACTGGCCAGGGGTCCTAGTCTGGGTTAAAGACTGGAAAAAAGAACTCCTCCAGCCTTCCTGGACAGGTCCACATACTGTAATCCTTGTAACTCCCACTGCTCTTAAAGTTGTGGATATCACCCCCTGGATTCATCATTCCAGGGTCAAGAAGGCCCATCACGATAAGGAGCAGAACAGCTGGGCAGCCCTAACCATACTCGACCACCCCCTGAGAGTGCGAATCACCCAAGATCCTCGAGGACCAACCTTGCCGAACACCGGCTGAATGGACCCCTGCTCCTGGTGGATCCTGTGCTTACACGGTCTGATCGCCTTGGTATTTGGAGTTGGACTCGCTGCTGTGGCCCCAGCAAACTGCACTGTTGTGAATAGAGCCTTAATTGCAGTTGCTTACTGGTGTATAGTAGGATATTTTTGTGCCTAAACTTGCTTGTTCTTTACTTCCTTGCCCCCTCCTTAAGAGCCGATACCCATCCCCAAAATCTATGGCAGCTGCAAGTTAGTCAAAGCTGGGGCAAACAATCTGTGCTGAACGCTTCAGTCCCGTTCCCGGCAGGGGCAACTTCAGCCTCTGTAGTATTTGATGCTTGCAGGGCAATCCAAGTTTACACTCCTTACACCTTACTAGCTGCCCCATACCCCCACTTCCCCATACCGGCCCCCGGGAGAGGGTGTAGGGGTCACAGCTATGGGAGTTATGACAAATACCTCTGCCGAGACCCCCCAAAAGGCAGAGAATTCTGCCGCTCTTGGAGCTTGCTAGTAGGTGCCACCACTTCTTGGGAGTCCCACCGACTTCTCTGTATCTCCTACAGAAAATCCCCAGCCTGGCAGGGTGCGGCGTAGAAACCTGTGACCCCATAAAACTTACCTTATTAAACATAACTACTGGATCAGAAAATACCTTTTTAAAAGCCCAGCCAGGACTGAAACTAGGAATTGGAATATACAACCCATTGGTGCCGGACCCAGGAAACCGCATGCTGGTCCAACTGATCCCAGTAACCCAACCCCCAGAAAAAGCCCTGATGAAAATTATCAGTAAAGCCACCCAGATGCTAAAAACCAAAGTTAAAACAGCTCCCCACAACATTCTTTTGAACCAGGTTCGAAATTTCCACCAACTACTAAATAAATCTCGACCTGATATAGCTGCCCCCTGCTGGCTATACACTTCCTCCAGTCTAGCCATCTTCCCTGTACCTGTCCCATGGAGCGTAACCCCCCTAACTCATGACCGCTCTGCGGCAGGAACCAGTTCCCTCCCAGTCCGCATAACTGAACCCGCAGGAAAACTGGCTAACTGTAAAAACATAACTACCAGGTCTCCTTCAACCATCCTCCCTCTTGGAAGGGCCAACTGTGACACCACCCACCCACTCAATGAGACTGACCAATGCACCGCAAACTCCACCATCTGGGTCTGTGGCACCAACGCCTACCGGTGCCTACCCCAGGATGGCCAGGGCATCTGCTACCTGGCTTGGCCAGTACCATCGTTTTCGGTGTATGGAAATGGATTGCCCGGAGAGCTCTCCCAAGCCAAACGAGCAATACAGGCAATTCCGATACTCTTAGGACTAGGAGTGGTCGGGAGTGCAGCAGTAGCGGGGGCTTCTCTTGCAGCTGGTCAGGAGGGCTTACAAACACTCGCTCGGGAAACATCAAATGACCTCGAAGAAATATCGGGGGCTCTCAACGTGTTGCAAGACCAGATAGACTCATTGGCGGAAGTGGTTTTGCAAAACAGGCGAGGATTAGACTTGCTCACCACTAGTTCAGGGGGTTCTGTCATGCCCTATGCAAAATCCTCAGGAATAGTCAGGGACAAAGTGGCCCTGTTAAAGGAATGGGCCAAAGACCGTTTAAACCATGTATACCAGGCATCTGCCAATGGAAATTACTTCCAGTATTTCCTCTCCTGGATTTTGCCATTTATGCCAGCACTGGCCTCAGTCTTTTTCCTCTTAACTTTTGGGCTATGCATTCTATAGTACCTAACACAATATATGACTTCCCATTTAAATGCCCTAAAACATCAAGTGATGCCTCGTGTTAAATATCAGCCCTTGGGGACCATAGAAGAATCCCCATGCTAGCAAGTGATGCCCCATAAAGAATTATAAAGGCATCAAAGGGGGGGATGATAAGGGAAGCACAGGGACCCCCAACCCCGCCCTCAGCAGAAACCCACAACTTCAAGAAAATTAACTCCCCACAGTCCCTAGCCTCTCTCTCCCCTCCATCCTCCCCTTTTCTCCTTGGAATCCATGTCAGGAAGATAAGCACCTTGGGATGGCCCTTTGAATTGAAATTTACAACTCCATACAGATAATGTCTCTTTTCCCTCCCTAATGGCCTTCTGCTTTTAGAAAGATAAACTAACCTAGCTTCTTTGCTTTTGTAACCCCGCCTGCCCGCTTGCTCAGGAATTTGCCCACTTTGTGTACCTATATAAACTTATGAAAATCGCAAAAGGGCGCTCAGATTTTTTGGAGATTTAACTCTCTTCTGGGCCCACATGTAATAAACTTGGTTCATCTGTGCTCTCAAGAGTGCCGTTTGGGTTATTTCTGGTAGGCCTCAACAGGGAGATCATCTAAGACTATAACATTCCAGATGGTCTCTTACCCTTCACATGGTGTCTTATCATTCAATAATTTATTTGTTTACACCATGGCAACCGGATTCACAAAAGTGGAAGTTGTAAGTCTCTTAAAGGCTACACGTACAACTTGCCAAACATTGCTTATGCTATGTTCTCTTGGTCAAGGAAGCCCAACCCAGATGCAATGGGAGGAGAAATAGGCTACACTTCTTGGTGATAAATAAGCAAAGAAATTTGTGACCATCTTTTATTCTCTGGCCACAAATTATTTACATTCTTCCCCCAAACAACTTATGCTTACTCTCTTCTGGAACTAACAAAATGGCATCCAGTATTTCATAATTTGCATCAGGTCTGCATGCAATTGAGTCTCTGCATCGGAAAACCTGTGAACTAATGAGGCAAGTGATATGCTCCCATATCCCTTACACTCAACATACAATGTTGACACAGGGACAAAGTAAATGCCATAGATATTACCATTAAAGAAAAAAAAAGAGACAAATGGAACATACCAATTACTGATTCATGTCAATGCTACTATAATCTCAATAGGCAAATATTTCTTGGGTTTCATCTTCCTCCTGAGGACATTTCTTATTTTGAGAATCTTTTGCTGGCAGGAGAGGCTGGTAAACAGCTTTAATTTCCAAACTAAGAAATTCTGTGTTTGAAATATTTCCCATAAATTCTATTTGAAGCTGCTTATTTATTTATCCTGCCTCTCTGTTGCAATATCTTATAATATACCACTGGAAGGAGCTAATTGACCCTTAAAACATTCCACCTGGAAATTTCTTTAACCAGATCCACAAGTTGATTTTCTCTTTTCCATTTTTATGGCAGGTGAAAGTTTAGTTAATTGCTCCACAAATATAAAAATGAATTCTCCTTTCTCCAGCCTACAGTAGCAATTTTCTCAATGATCTTCAGGTCTTTTCATTGCCCAGCCCCAAAGTCATTGCCACCTGATTAAGTTCCTGTATGGTAGCACCTTATTTCCAGATATGAGTGTCTGTGTCATTCAGGGTTCAATCGGAAGCACAATGACTAGAGGCCATGAGGAATATGTCATTGATTATAGGAATTATACCTTATATAATGGTGGGAAGTGAGGTTTGAAATGGGGAATTGGAGAATCAGAGCAGTCACCAACCAGTTAGTCTGATAAGCTGGGCATGGACAGCTGCCCAAAAGGTGAAAAGTGTGCTGATGTGGAATTCTGGGAGAAGCCGTTGCCGTTGCCTTTGTGGGTCTGCAGCCACATGACTAGTGAAGAGCCTGTGGGTGCTGTTGGTTAGCAGGGACAGCAATTGGAAGAATTGCTAGGCGCAAAGTGAAAGAGAATGAGAAGAAGTTGGAACCAGTCAACACACAGAGAGTAACGACTATTGCTTCACTTCTGCCTCTAAATTCCACACAAGTTTCTCCACGGCCAACTCACATTTGGAAACATATAAACAAGAAGATCCTGAGAATATAATTTTGTTTAACTGAATCGACACAATGCAAACCAAACTCAAATTAGATAAGGTGGGGAAAGAGAACAGGAAAACCTTAAAATCCTGGGAAAATGGGATCAAATATTAGGACTGTTCCATTTCCTGGGCCTGATTACAAAAGGCAGAGGTGAAAAGTATTTTCGGGCTCATAATAATAGTTTAGCATAGAAAACTGGGGAAAAAGAAATGCATTAGCAGCAATGGAGAGAAGTGGTAGCTGTGATTATCAAGGATTAGTTGATTTGGGCTCTAAGCTCTTCAAAATCCTACAATCTCTTTTCCTAACCCAAAATTTCATCAGCCTGATATTCAAGATAATTCTTTCTTTAATTCAAGTATTCAACAATATCTTTTATGATGTTCATGTGTAAGTAGAGTACAAGTTCCGGAATTTCACAGTATAAAATAGAAAGCCTCATCATTTATTGATGAATTTATTAATACATAAATTTATGATACAAACATTATACTTACTGACGTCTAATAGATGCTAGTAACTGTGGGAGGTACTGTGAATACAAAGATGAGGAAATTAAATACAGTTGGTACTCTTTTGGGAATTACTGCCTAGAGAGAGAAACATATTAAATTATCATATAAACAACTGCATTGTTACAAAGAAAGTGGGATAAGGCTCTATACTGCATTGTTACAAGAGAGTGGGATAAGGCACATAACTGCAATGTTAAGGAAGGCTATTAGGAGTTGTTTTGTGAGCTAATAAAGGCAGAGAACAGAAGAAGCATTTATAAACACAGTGGCAGCAGGGAGATGGTGTGGAGCTTTTGGGTAAATGAATGAAGGTCAGTGGGGTCAGTGGGTGGGTGGAAGCACAGATGTGGCCAATTAAGTATATTAGTTTTGTGTGTGTGTGTGTGTTTTTATTAGAGAAGTTGTGGGTTTAAAGAACAATTATGCATAAAATACAGGATTCCAATACACCACCCTACCACTAACACCTTGCATTGCTCTGGAATATTTGTTACAAGCGATGGTTGCACATTTTTATAATTGTACTATTAATTAAAGTCCATGGTTTAATTTAGGGATCACTGTGTAGTGTAGTTCCATGGATTTTTTTGCTTTGTTTTGTTTTTTTTAGGAGGTACCAGGGATCGAACCTGGGACCTCATATATGCAAAGCAGGAACTCAACCACTGAGCTACACTCACTTTGCAAAATGGATTTTTAAAAAATTTATTCTGTTGCCATATATACAATCTAACATTTCCCTCTTTTGATCATGTTCAGATATATATTTCAGTGCTGTTAACTGCATTCACAATATTGTGCTACCCTCACCATGATCCATTACCAAAACACTTCCATCGTTCCAAATAGGAACCTGGTGCATTTTAAGCCTTAGCTTTCCATTCCTTATCCCCACCCTGTCCCCTGGTAGTCTAGATTATGACTCTGAGTTTGCTAATTCTAATTGTTTCAAATCAGTGAGATCATACAATATTTGTCCTTTTGTGTCTGGAGTATTTCACACAACATGATGTCTTCAAAGTTCATCCACATTGTTGCATTTATCAGGACTTCATTCCTTTTTTTCATCTATATTCATAAGAGATTTTGGTCTGTAGTTTTCTTTTCTTGTGGTATCTTTTGCTGGCTTTGGTATGAGGGTGAGGTTGGCCTAGTAGAATGAATTGGGGAGTGTTCCCTCCTCTTCAATTTTTTTTGGAAGAGTTTGAGCAGAATTGGAATGGTTCTTGGAATGTTTGGTAGAATGCTCCTGTGAAGCTATCCAGTGCTGGGCTTTTCTTTGCAGTGTGGAGGGTTTCCCCTGTATTTCTGGGCTTCTGATTTGTCCTGGGTTTTTGTATGTTATTTTTCTGGACTTCCCCTGTTTATAGGAGATTGGTTGTCCCCTCTGTTTCCCAGGGACACACTTCTCTCTCCTGGGTGCTTGAAGCCAGCAGCCTTTGTTCTAGACTGTCCACCTCTAGAGTTTTTTACACTCCTTTCATTGTCTCAAGCTGCTTTTTCCTGGAGAGCAAATTATGGGAGGAGGGTACACCAGAAAAGATTTTCCCATGTCAGTCTTTCCCAGCCAAACTAGGGCAAGGGCCCTGTCAAAGAGGCATAGACTGGCTCTGAATTGCCCTGGAGAGGATATCAGGAAGGGTGCCTAGAGCTTCTCTGATGGATCCCCAAAGGTGAACTTTCCTGGTCTGCCCAGCAAATGCAACCCTTCAGCTAATTGTTCCCTGCAACCAAGGAAACAGTGTCTTTAAATCTCCACCATTGCCCACCCCTATCCAGGGTGGCTTGAAACAATGGCTGCCACTGCCTTTGCTTTGGTGGGTTGAAACAACGGGTACCATCACTGTCCAGAGCAGGTTGAAACAATGGCTGCCCTCAGAGCCAGGCATCCAGTGATATAAATCTGCTAATTAAAAGCCATGATCAGTAACTGGCCATGCCCACCCCTAGTCTTGGGAGTTTTTACATTCTTTTCCATCACCAGCGTGCTAGCCAGGGGCTGGGCCCTGCTGAGGCTCTCACAAGAATGGGGGATGGGCACCAGTAGCCAGCATGCAGAGAGAGCATTTTACTGTTCTTTACCATAATGTATCAGCCTCTTCCTTTCATTCTTCCCTGGATACTGTACAGTGTTCTTCTGGCCTCCAGAGTTTCAAATAGCAGTTTTAGACAGTTCCTGAATGATTAATAGTTGTTTTGGTGGAAAGACTAAGTCCTGAAGCTCCCTAGTCCACTATCTTCCCACAATACCTGATACATTGGTCTTTACCCTAAGAATAACAGGAAAGGTAAAAGGTGTTAAGTAAGGGGTAGCCATCATCAATCTGTGTTTAGAAAAGATCATTTTGTCAGAGCATCAGGAAATGTTTGTAGATGGCCAAATTGAATTCAAGGAGATTAATTCAGAGGTTATTGCACTGATCTTGGTAGGAGATGATGGTAGCATAGGCTAGAGAGGTTATAGTCTATTTGAAGAGAAGTGGTCACTAAAAAAAATGTCTACAGTAAGATAAGAGATGTGCCAGGTAACACAGAAGAAGAGTATCGACAGTAGAGTATGGGAGGACATCTGGAAAGGGATGTCACTTGAAAGAAGTCCTGAATGAGGATGAATTTATAAGGCATAGATGGTGGAAGGAGAGAGTACTCCAAGTAGAGGGAGTTGAATGAGTGAAGGCACAGAGGTTCGAAATGGATTGTAGGGATTATAAAGGCAGGAGCAAGTTTAAAAGGCAGAAAGAGTCATTCAAGGTTTGCACTAGAGATTTAGGAGCAATATAGGAGGAAACATATATAAACATATATTGGTATATTTAGATGGATTCCATTCAGAAAGTGAGCAGAGGCAAGGGCCTGAGATAAAAACTAGAAACATGGGTATTATTGTGGGGAACAGAGGAAATGTGTGGACAAACTCTATTGAGAAGGGGCAACTGAAGAGGAAGAAGGAAAACATAGGAAAGAGGGGGTGACACAGAGAATAAAAGAAAAGAGCACTTCAAGTAGGAAGGAGAGTCAATGGGGTCTGAAGCCACAAAGAGGACAGATAGCTGAAACAAGCCACTGGATTTGACAACATGGGCTTCAAAATATTCTTACTAGGTTTTCCCACTCTATCTCTGAAAACACTGGAAACCCCAAGTTTAAGCCAAACAGAGTGTGGCAGATACCCCCAGTTACCTACTAGATTACCTTCCCACCACCATGGGCTTTTTTTTTTTCATCCAACAGAAACCTTGCTTTTTGTTGGGAGATCAATGTGCCTAGCATCAAGGAAGGAATCAGAATTGACATAAGCCAAACATGGCATTTGGCATTTCCATTCCTTCTTCCCCATGGTCTCAACACAATATACAATTCAGTTCTGAAAAATGAGCTACAAAGGGAAGTTCAAAGATAAAAGTCAACATGCTAAAGATAGGAGAGTAGAAGAATGGAAAATGGCTTGGGTCCTTGATGACATGCCTGAGCCAGGGAACTTACCCTGAAACACTTTCCCTCCAGGCTTCCTGTAAATATACTATTGATATTCTTACGTTTAAGCTACTGTTTAGTAGGCTTTCCCACTATTGCAGTTAAAAGCATGCCTAACTCATACATCTCTTTACTATTCCCTATACAAACCCATGGTAAGTCCACCTTTTCTTTATTCAAATGTTCTTTCACTTAATCTTCATATATCCAACTACTATTAAAAGGACTATTTTCTTTCTTTTTTTTTAAATTTTTTCTTTATTTTTGAAGAAACTTTAGATTACATAAATGTTACATAAAAAATATAGGGGATTGCCATATACCCCACACTCCTTCCCCCTCCCACACTCAATTAACAACATCTTTCACTAGTGTGGTACATTGGTTACAAATGATAAACACATATTGAAGCATTGCTACTAACCATGATCTATAGCTTCTGTTTTGGTTTACATTTTGCACCACACAATTTTATAGGTTTTGACAAAATGTGTAATGGCAAAAGGCTTATTTTAAATATGCCGGTACTGTTTTGAAATTTTCCCTTCTCCATCCAGGCCAAAAGAATCTATTTCTCTTCTGAACTCTCATACCACTTTTGTGTAAATCTTCTTTTGCCAATTTAAACAAAGGCTTTTGTATAAATATCCTGACTCCTATTGTTAGACTATAAGACAAATGAGGAAAAAATCCACATCTAAATTTTATCCATATTTCCAGTGTCTAAACCCAACATTTCTCTATAAATATCATTTGAATTAGTGATGTTACAGAAGTTTCTCTATACAAACATTGAAGGAAAAATATATAGGATAATAGTTAGGAAAATTACAAAAAGGAAGACATTTCTATCAAATTAATCAAAGGCAGAAGAACCACATAACAGGACCTGCAGGCCTATATGATATATTTTGGCAATTGTGGACCCAGTGATTGTATTACTCCTCCACTCCTAGATTGTTTAAAGGACTTACATGGGAAATTGCAAACAAGCAAAGCAAAACTTGAGGTACAGACTACAAAGTGAGATGTAAAATAAAAGGAGAGACATCTCAGGAATGCCTTTCTCCTTCTAATCTGAATGTCATGGCAAAGCATTCTTAAAATCTTCCCACAGAACTCTCATCTCCTATCTTCTTTCATCAATGTTTCCATCCTTCTATATAGGGTTTATGATGTACTGTATAATAATCTTGCACACAGAGGCATTCCCTCTAGCTGTCTTTTACTTGTTTTCTTTTCTTTACTTTTCTAGATGTCATTCATTACTGTCACAAATAAGACTGAAAACTGCCTGGGGATAGGGACTATTGCTTAATTATAGTGTGGAAAGCCACTTTCCCTCCAAATCTCCTATGGAACTCTGCACAAATGAGTGGGCAATACATGGTTTTCAAGTGAAAAACTGAATGAATTATAAAGAGATCCCTGTCCATCATTTTATTCAATGTCCTCTAAATATGAAATTTCTCTCAAACATTAGTACCAAGAGAAATTTTGTTTTTCATGAAGAATGTTTGGTTTTTCTCTTGGAAAATTTGAGGTATAGCAGTTGCCACTTTGAGTTTCTTGTACATGTTTGTACACATTTATATTATAGGAATCTAGAATAGTGCAGGGCTTAGGGAACACATTCAAAATATATTTATGAAAAGAAAAAATGAATAAATGATGGAATTTTGTTTGCTAAGAAGTTCAGAGTTAGGTTTGGCAATGATCAAAGCAATTATATTGGGCCATAAAGTTGTTATATTTATTTTTCTCAGTCCTGGGTTTTCCACTTTCATTTCTATTTTACCAGTTTTGTTTTTTTTTTTAAATATTTATTTTAAAGAAAGTTTAGATTACATAAATGTTACATAAAATACATAGGGGATTCCCATATGCCCCTCTCCCTCCCCTCCCACACTTTCCCACATTAACAACATCCTTCAGTAGTGTGGTATGTTTTTTACAATTGATGAACACATATTGAAGCATTGCGACTAACTGTGGATAATAGTTTCCATTATAGTTTGCACTCTGTCTTGCGCAATTTTGTAAGTTATGACAAAATATATAATGCTTATATCTGTCATTGCAACATCATGCAGGACAATTCCAATGCCATGAAAATGCCCCCCATATTACACATATTTTTCCCTCTCTTTTATTTGTCTTTTCTGTTTTTGATGGATTCTACTTGTGGAGAAGAAAGACACCCAAATATCTAACAACACCTAAGACAGGACACTTAAAAGAAATTCAAGCTCTGTGTTCCATGAACTCTGAGGAAAAAGCAGTTAAAAACTCTATTTGGAATTTGTTAAGGGAAGAGAGACATCACATAGATA